>JAPVLO010004091.1:0-17543 GCA_027257055.1 Cephalopachus bancanus
CTCATTTGTATGTTTGTGGGAATAGTGTGTGAGTGTGTGTGGTGTGTGTGTGTGTGTGTGTGTGTGTGTGTGTGTGACAGAGAGAGAGAGAGAGAGAGAGAGAGAGAGAGAGAGAGAGAGATGAGGTGACAGTTCCTCAGTGCCTTAATTCCCTGGTGTTTGAAAAAAACTTGAGAACTGGAACTTGCAAAAGCCCTGGCATATCAGCAGTACCCAAAGAGCACCCCCCACCCCCCCACCCCCATCCAGCTAACCTCTGAGAATCTCTCTGAAACCTTCAAAAAGAGAGAAGCCCCTGAGAATAGGAAAATAAATAAATAAACGGCAGGAAGATTTGCCTAGCAGAGAGCAATGACTTCAGGAGGAAGAGAGAAGAGGGAGTCCACCTCACACTCTCAAGTCCGGGGCTCAGTTGCATGGCTGTTATTCAAACCCACGAGTATGCCTCTGTGGAAGGATTGGGAATACGGGAGCTCCTTTCTCAAGGGCTGTCTACAGCCGAGGCGTGTTGTTGGTTTGTTTTAAGGAGGACTTCGGCACAGTACCTTGATCATTATCCAGTCGCCCCTTTGGTAATAAATATCACAGAGGGGTAGTGCGGTTGATGGGTTTTAGCAAAGCTCCAGAGATCTCTGTGCTTCCTTCTTCTCTTCTGTCCTGCTCATCCTCACACCCCCTCTTCCCCGGCCGCCTGCCAGAGCAAGAGAGCGAGAGACTGAAAGCATAAGACCTTCTGAGCCTTGACATCCTCTGAAGCTTTATCCCTGACTCAAGTATAAAACTGTTATGAAAGACCTCTTGAATTCAAGAAACTACTTCGTGCATTTTTAGTATTCAAATTACAAGTATGTACGACTAGCTTTCAGATCCTATTCTAAAGAATCAGATAGAATTATTTAAAATTATAACTAAAAACACAAATACAGCGAGGAACTGAGAGAAGAAAGGTGGGAAAATGAGAGAAGACAAGCGCTTATAAGAAGTGGGGAGCGGGGAAGGAGAGGAGAAACACAAAAACTGGTTTTTTACTGCTAGAAGCCACGGTGTATTTTTTTATGTTGTTCACTCCTGCCATCTAGTGGTTATTATGTGGTAATGCTAAAGGTTGATCATTACCAAACGTTGGTCACTTTGGCTGTTTAACTCTGCAAAAATCTCATGCTTTCCTCTCTAGAATGGACATGATTGTGAATGTTTCACATCTGTTAATAAGAAGCCAAGCCACAGCATTTCAATAAGAAGCCAAGCCTCCAGTCGTGAAATGAATTCTTAATAGTATCATGAATTCTTCTCACCCAAAATCCCATATTTTCTCCCACATTCTCTTCCTCCAAAAGTACATTCTGAAATTCCAGCATTAAATAAATTCCTTTTATTTTATTTTATTTATTTACCAAGAGGCAAGGTCTTATTCCATCATCCAAGTTGGAATGCAGTGTTGTGCTCATAGCTCACAGCAACCTTGGACTCCTGGGCTCCAGTGATCCTCAGCCTTCTGACTAACTGAGGTTACAAATGTGCCACCATGCCCAGCAATTTTTTTTTTTTTTTTGTCAGAGTCTGGCTATGTTGTCTAGCTAGTCTCAAACTCCTGACCTCATGCAATCCTCTCACCTTGACCTTCCAAAGTGCTGGCATTTTCAGCATGAGCCATCCCCCGCCACACACACCCTCTTTTCCTTAATACTGAATGACCCAATATAACCGTTTCTAGGAAGATACTCTCAAATCAAAAAGTTAAATACACTAATAAAATCTAATTTCAGCCGGGCTCGGTGGCTCAGCCTGTAATCCCGCGCCTTTGGGAGGCTGAGGTGAATGGATTGCCTGAGCCCGCAGTTTCAACCCTCCTGGGCAGCGAGACCTCATCTCTACAATAAATCAAAAAATCAGCCGGCCGTGGTAGCGCATGCCTGTAATTCCGGCTACTCGGAAGGCTGAGGCGGAAGGATCGCCGGAGCCCAGCAGGTGGAGGCTGCGGCGGCCGGGAGCGGGCACAGCACTCCAGTCTGGGCGACCGAGTGAGACTCCGACTCAAAAAAAAAAAAAAATCTAACTTCAGTCCCTATACTCTTTTCCAATAATGAAAAACATCCCCTGCCTTTTAAAAAACGGAATGTAAGGGGAAACACAATTTTACATTATGTATTCTTTAGTTTTAATTTTTTTAAGTTGCTTTTAAAAGAATGTGTTTCAAAAGTTTTTTCCCAAAGACAAGCCTTTTCCATTTCTCTGATCATCAGTACATTGTAGGAGGTTTCATTGCAAACTCAGCGGTGCAGACTCAGATGCTGTGCTGGAGGTTCCCAGCAGCACTGTAAAAAAGATACCACACTGCAGAAGTGGCTAGAGAGGTCAAGAACAAAGTTGGCTGTGAGATCCCAAAGTTTTGTAAGAGTTCACACCTGCAGTGAGGAATCTGATCTTTGCAATCATCATTTCAAAGGCAGTGGTTCTACATTTTTTAAGGGGGAAAAATCAGAAGGGAAGCTCTATCTGAGAAGTAATGAGCTTCAAGCATGACTAACTTTCTGGAAGAGAGCTTTGCAATAACATCAAGCATTTACAGGTCTAGATGCATGGATGACAAGCCTAGAGATGGAAAGTGGCAGGCTGAAAGACAAAAGCTCAAGGCATGTTTTTAAAAGGAGAATTTGAGGGGAGGAGGGGATGCTTGGCCTAGACTTTCCAAAAACACAATGAATTTGTTTTCAGTGTAACTCAGATATAAAATAAGAATTGCATTTGCCAGTAGAGAAGAAATTGTTATTGATCTGTTGCCTTTCTGGAGTCCCCAGTTAGGTGGGCGAAAAATCTGATGTATCTAAGAGGTCTGACAATTAAGTTCATGAACTCATCTCAGAAAAAGTGATACATACCTCGCTGATGAATATCACTATGGTCACCTTTAAAGTATTCCTCTTGGGAAGCTATGCACCGATGCCAGCACCTAGTCTACACATCAAAGAAATTTTGTGACTCTCTGGAATGGCCATCAGAGTTGTCATCGTATTACCCTTCGTGTCCTGAATGTCATCAAAATGTCTTCCTTTCAATAGTTCCTTTATCTCTGGGAAAAGGAGAAAAATCTTTGGGGGCCAGATCAGGTGAGCAGGGAAGGAGTTCCAATAGTTATTTGTTTACTGGCTAAAAGTTCTCTGAGACAGTGCTGTGTGAGCTGGTGCATTGTCATGAGACAAGAGCTCCTGCAGGACCCTTTTTGCACACACCTGTCTCATGGCAAGATTTTCAGTTAAGATTTTCCAACTTTAAAGTAAAGATAAAAATAAATTTCCCTGACTGTTTTACTATTGATATTTATTTGGTCTGCTATGTTTCTCACAGTCAACCCATGATTTTGACACACAATTAATTGAGTTTTTACAATGTTGACATCAGTTCAGTTCATTACTGGCCATCCTGGCCTCTTTCCAGCAGGGCACTTTCTCTCTCCTCAGAAAAATGTTTAATCCACTTGTACGCCACCATTTTCTTCATAGTATTATCCCCATAAACTTGGGTTCACTTGTCCCTGATTTCACTTCCACTCTTAAGTTTAACAAGAAATTGAATATTTTATTCATTACCCTAATTCAAGCTCCAACATTCTTGTGATGACACACAAAAACAAGCAACAATAACAAATGCCACCCAGCAAGACACCACCAAATGTTGTCACAAACATATACCAAGATTATGAAACCTTAATGAGTTACTTGTACAATGCTGCCAACATAAGTGCATGGTGGCAAGTTAGCAAACTTAATTATCAGACTTCATATAACACAGCAATCCTGGTGCCACTTATTACTAACCAGAACACCTCAGAGTTATTTTCACCAGGACTAGGCTGGACACAAGGACACTTGGTGCTTTTCATGTGTTCCTCACTTTCTGCTCCTACACTCTGAGTTCACTGTGTCCAGCCTTCCTGGCTTTCTCTATGTTTGTGTTCTTTCTTGCTCCTACCTCAGAACTTTTGTGCCAGTGGTTTCCTTCTACCTGCATATTCTTCTCCCTCATAACTTTGTCAGTCAGTTCTCAAATTCAATGCCACCTTCTCTCAAGACTTTTCTCTGCTATTCTATCTAATGTTGCACTTTACCCAACACTCCAGCTTCTCTCTATAAGATAAACGGTTTTATTTGTTTCATGAAGATCATTTTGCTACAGTTATCTTGCTTATTTTTGTTTAATTGTTAATTATATGACTTTCCCTTCTAGAATAAAATCTCCATAGGAGTAAGGTCTACATATCTTATTTATTGCTTAAGCCAATCAGGGCCCAATAGGAAACAGATGGGTCATTGGAGGAAGTTTAATAGGGGACCATTTGGAAAGTGACTGTTGCATGGCCTCTATTGTACAGGGACAGTACCATATTCAGGAGCTGAGAACAGTGGAACATGGTGTTGTTATTCATGAGCCTGAGGGATCCGATAGAAGTGCTGCTGGGACACCTAACAAGAGCAAGGACCTGCAATGGAAAGACCCAAACAGCAAATGGGCCCCTCTTTCAAAAACAGTCAGGAGAATCTGTGTCTCAACTTCTCGCTCTTCCATTCTTTGGGTTGTCTGCTGAGGCTCCTGGAACTAAACCCAAAAGAAAACCAGCAGTCCCTTCAGATCACCTCAGGGGGCACGGTGCAGGGCGAAGGCTGGAGAGCAAATCTACAGGGCAAACAGAAGACATCCAGCAGGCGGCCATCACTCAGTGCTAAGAACAGGACCTGACACAAAATAAATGCTGAATACACGAGTGCAAGCAATGAATGGCCTAACAACTGGGAATTCAACACTGAAGGACCTTTGGCTTTAGGAAAATCAGGTTTGATTTTCTCTGAAGATGGCCTTCAGCCATCAGCAGACAAAAGAGACCCACTTCTATGCCTCGGGAAGGGAGGAAGGGGCCAGACCAACTGGCATGCCAGGGAGAATTGTTTACTTGTGAAGTGCATTAAAGAAATAATGGAAACCTTTTAGAGAGATCAGGTTGTGGGATTTTGAAACTGGAAGAAGTGAAAGTGCATACATAAGAGAGTCATACAGCCAGCTCATTCATACTTTATAAGCCTCTGTAGAAGGCTTCGGAGATCACAAAGAGCTCCACGAATCCTGCTTCAATCAAGTCTCAAAACCTTGCAGCAGATAGCAAGTAATGTCTTCATTTTACAGACAAGGAAAATTCACCTTAGCAAAGTTAAGTGTCTTGCCCAAAGTCATACAGTTATCAGGGCCAGAGCAAATTCAGAGGAAGAGAAAATAATTTTTTGGGGGGAAAAGGCCTTTTAAAAATGTGGAAGATAAGTCTGAGGGAGCTTGATGAGCTGATCTGAACAAGAGTTTTGACAAATAGTTACTCTACTCTATTTCAGCAATTGCCTACTTTTGTGGGAGTCTTTGAACCAAGTATATTATTCGGTGAAATAAAAATGAAATCATGTAGACAACAATGGAAGAAGAAAAAGTCAAGAATCTGGATAACCTATCTGAATAATACAAAGTCTAGAGATTTCGCTTTCAATAACGACTCTCACACGATTCTTCTGCAAGCTGCTTTAATCCCAGGTTACTACATCATTCTTCTTCCTCTTTCTCCTATTCGTGACCTTAAATCTAGTATCTCTGCCAATCAATTAAGGTAACGCGGCACGCACCGATAGGCCCGTAAGAGAGGATTGCATGCTGACATCCTTTGGTTGCCTTAATAGGGCTTGTTTTGTCTTGTGGTCTGGCTGCTTCGGGCGCCATGTTAGGGCGGAGACGCTCCACAGCTCCCCCTTTTTTATTTATTTTGGCAGGAGAGGGTAGTGGTCACAGCCCCCATATAACAAGGACCATGTAAGACAGTCTATCTCGCGCGTGTAATCGCCAGACCGACTGCCCACCTGTCCGACACCGATTTTCTGGGGATGGGAGAGGGGGTGTCAACCCATATGCAGCTGGACATGCCCTCCACGGGATAACTCCTCCTGGGCCCCCGTGTGCAGTACTATTCTCACATCCTGCCCTGTTCTTATTGCCCTAACGCGGCAACCCGGACCTGAGGGGATTGATCCACCTCCATGGCAGCAAAGGCCTGTGCTAGTAGCGCACGGTCACGTGCATTGCATTGATGCATACGGCAGAGACAATAGAGGCACAGGACACAACAAGAGAATAACAAAAAGGCCATTGAACCCATTCCCGCCCACTCTTTAAGGTGGTATGCCGCCTGGGCGATCCGGGAGGCCAAGGTTTGAGCGACTACTGGATCTACTCTGATGGCGCTGATGATTTCACGACGTAGAGCCTCCGTCAGGTTGTCAAAACTCTTGGGACCAATTACCTAAAAGATGGAGGGAAAGCTTTCGAGAGAGGTTAGCAGCAATGGTCATATTGTGGTATGGGATGCCGGTTACACATAAAGCAATAGTGTGCCATTCACACCCTATTTGCACCATGAGCCAGAGAATGTCTACTTGTTCTTGTACCATGTCAACTCTTTGGTTTAAGATCATAATGCCGCCACACAAGTGACTGTTAATATTACTTTGGCAGCAACAGTGGAAGACAAGGTGTTTAAAGTGGTGGCGGTCTGTACTGTGGTACACATGGCAACAGCGGCTGTAGCAGCTGCAGCGGCCGCCATTGCAATTGCTGCAATGATGGCGGCTGTAATGCCGAAGTCTCTCCTCTATCTAAAAGGAGAGAGAGCATTAGGGCCCCAGCAAGAGTGTAATAGAAATCAGGGCTGGTGCCAGTTAAAAATCTAGGGAAAGTACGTGCCAAATAAGTGTCTAGGAAATACTGTTAAAATTCCCCATTGTTGCTCAGCACGACTTATGGGGAGGTTCAGCATCAGCGTTCCCAGCAGAAGCCACGTTGTCGGACTCATCATCAGCAATCGGGGTTCGTTCCTCGGGGGTCTTTGTAGTGCGTGTTAGTTGCTCAGGTACCCACCCCGGGGTCTGGGCTGTCCTGTGGAAAAACACACACAGATCCTCTCGCCCACGTTAATACTGGGTCGGGACCTCTCCATTGTCCCGTGATAACATCTTTCCATTTAACATAGCCCCTTTTATGCGGTACTGCGCCTAGATAGCGGTCCGCAGCAGAATTGTTCTCTTTTCCAGCTGAAGAAAATTTAAAGTTAATAATGCTAATGACAGTTTTTGTTTAGGTTTGTAACCCATGCCTATTCCCCCTTTTTGTTTTTGAAGTAGTTCTTTTAGTGTGCGAAGAGCCCTCTCGACTATCCCTTTACCTTGGGGATTATAAGGGAGCCCATGGCGCAGGTCCACGTTCATTTGTGCACAGAACCGTTGAAATGTTCGGGAGGTGTAGGGGGGGCCATTATCTGTTTTGATTTGCTGAGGCATGCCCCAGGCGGCCCACGCCTCCAAGCAATGGGAGATAACATGATGTGCCTTTTCTCCAGCCATAGCTGAGGCAAACAAAATTCCGGAACAGGTATCTATGGAAACATGGACATACTTGAGGTTACCGAACTCTGCCACATGAGTGACGTCCATTTGCCAAACCCGTGAGGGGAGAAGGCCTTTTGGATTCACCCCCCATGAAGGGGGTGGTGGAAAGTAACACATGATTCGCAAGATTTTACAATATCTCTGGCCACATGACGTGGTATTTGGAAATGGGTCTGTAGTGTTTTTGAGTTAACATGAAACTGGGCATGAAAATCTTGTGCCTTTTGGGCAGGGGTTACAAGGAAAGCCTGTTGAAGTCGCGTAAGGTTGTCAGCCTGGGCATTACCCTCACTGAGGGGTCCTGGTAGGCCAGTGTGTGCACGGATATGCTGAACAAAGAATGGCTCTGAACGTTGCCATATCAGCTGTTGAATTTTGTAGGCAAATGTATGTATAGGGCTAGCGGGGGATATTCGGCCTGCCACTTCAAGAGATTTAACTAAATTGATTACGTATTGGGAATCTGACAACAAGTTAAACGATCGAGAAAAACGTTGAAATACGGCCAAAACAATTTGAAGCTCTACCTGCTGAGGAGAGCCGGACTGGAATTGTATTACCGTGGGGGAATGTCCATCTGCCACATATGCGCCAAGGCCAGTTTTGGAACCGTCTGTGAAGATATTAATAGCCTGAGGAATGGGGTCATTTCGAGTGATTTGAGGGAAAATGACCGGGTGTTCTTTTACAAAGGACAGCATGGGATCTTTTGGGAAATGATTATCTATCTGTCCTACAAAGCTGCACCTTAGGATAGCCCATACATCCACTGTAGCAGCCAATGTCTGCACTTGGTAGGCGGTGTATGGCACCACGAGGAGGTGCGGCTGTTGGCCAAAATGCATTAGGCATTGTTGTAGCCCACGGATGGCCAACTCAGCAACAGCGGTTGGATAATGCTCCACTGTTTTTAGTATGGCAGTCTTCGGATGGATCCATAATAAGGGGCCATCCTGCCACAGTACTCCTGTTGGCTGAGCCTGAGTAGGGAGAACACAAAGCCATATAGGGCTCTCTAAGGAAACACGCCTAAGAGCGGCTATATTAATTTCTTTTTCTACCTTATGTAGGGCCTCTCTAGCCTCCTCTGTGAGGGATCTAGGGGAGTCTAAATGCGGGTCCCCTAACAGGATGTCATATAAAGGACGTAAATCTTGATTTGGAATTCCCAATGACGGGCGGACCCAATTAATATCCCCTAGCAGTTTTTGGAAATCGTTGAGGGTTCTCAAATTATCTGTTCTAATGGTAAGCTTCTGGGGTGTGATAGTATCAGGGGAGATTTTTGATCCCAAATAGTCTATTATCTTGTTTTTCTGAATCTTATCAGGAGAAATATAGAGGCCCTGAGCCTCCAAGGCCTTAATCACTTGTGTAAAAGCCTGTTGGTTAGCAAAACGGCCCTGCCCCAACAGCATATCAACGTCCCAAGCCCCGTTACCCCGCCGCCCGGTTTCTTGCTGCCTGCTCATTAGACAATTCTATGTAATAGGCCTTCCAATCTAAATATTGTCCCGGGTTCATGCAAGCCTTCACTAATCTCTGCCAGTCTCCGGGGGTCATGGCGAACCGGTCTAGTGCCTCCACCATTGCTGTCGTGAAGGCAGCAGTGAGCCCGTACGTTTGTACGGCCTCTGCGAGGTTTTTCACTGTTTTGAAATCTAATGGTTCATGGTACCGGGTTTCCCCGCATTGTCCACGAACACCGGAAAAGTTTGCCATGTGCCGCTGGCATGGACCTCCCTCCACACTTCATTGTTGAAAGAAGCGCCTCCTTTTCCAGGAGGCGCAGAAGGATTATACGGGGAGGAATTCCTACCGACCCAGGGACAGAGGATCCGCCCTTATCTCGGGCGCGGCCCCGACTGAGTTCTAACTTTTCAACTCGAGTCACGAGATCTCTAAGTTCCTCATCTGACTCCAGTTCTGAGTCAGAGGCTGCCTCGCTGTTCCCTCTTGAGGAAGTTGATCGTTCCTCTTTATTTGGTCAAGCGCTGCTTGGCCTTGCTTGACTGTTTGCACGCACTTTTGATCTTCCAAACAGGCACGAACCAGTCTCCAAAGGGGGTGGACCCCGCCTGCCACCTCTCCTAGCTCTCGGGCGCGGTCAATATCCTGCCCCACTTTGTCCCAACTACCCACTGTGAGATTCCCCGAAACGACAAACCACGGTGCAATCTTGTCTACCTGTGTGATAAAATCAGTCAAGGTTTTATCCCTTAATTTTAGTCCTTTTGTTCTTAGGAGAGTTTTAAGAGCCTGAAAAAGCGGGTGAGAGGAAGTAATGCCCATGTTAGCAAAAAGGGGATCACCTCTACACCGAGGGCCCTTTTAGATCGCCTCTTTACCGAGGACCTTCCCAAATCGCCTCTTTACCGAGGACCTTCCCAAATCGCCTCTTTACCGAGGACCTTCCCAAATCGCCTCTTTAAACCCTTTGAGGACCTTCCCAAATCGCCTCTTTACCGAGGACCTTCCCAAATCGCCTCTTTACCGAGGACCTTCTTAAATCGCCTCTTTACCGAGGACCTTTTCTTTAAGGTTTTAATCCCTCCCTTGTGGGATCTACATACCAGTCGACTGCCCTGAGCAGCTGCAGTTCTGAATCCAAGGATTTGGCTTCTTCGAGTTCCCCGTACGGGCCACCACTTTTCGCTTTCAATAACAACTCTCACATGATTCTTCTGCAAGCTGCTTTAATCCCAGGTTACTACATTGTTCTTCTTCCTCTTTCTCCTATTCGTGACCTTAAATCTAGTATCTCTGCCAATCAATTAAGGTAACGCGGCACGCACCGATAGGTCCGTAAGAGAGGATTGTATGCTGACATCCTTTAGTTGCCTTAATAGGGCTTGTTTTGTCTTGTGGTCTGGCTGCTTCGGGCGCCATGTTAGGGTGGAGGCGCTCCACATAGAGAAATGATACCTACATAATCAAAGTGCCTTGAAAACTATTGCTGTTCTTCCTATAATCTGAATTTTAGCTGGGAATGGAAGGTAAGATACAGAAAAGTCATTTCTAAGTGACAGCAATTCCCATAAAATAGTAAGAAAACAAGGCTTTCACTTTTCAAATATTAAATCTCTCCAGATAGTAGAATTCTAAACTAGCAGGAGGCAAGCATTGAAACAGACTACTAATTTCTAACTACATATAATCATCTACCTTGTGATAATAGCTTTAATCTCTTTACTCATTATTTTACCCTAAAATCAGAATGCTATTTTTAATGTGTTAGCTGTAGAAGGAATGCTTCTGCCTTCCTCTTGGTAGACATAATGAAGCCTAGGCACCGTCAGTTCTAGAAAATCTGAAAGAGACAGGAGACAAGAACGAAACACCATCAGAGATACGGTATTTCTAGAGATTTCTAAAGCAACTGCAATGAGCCATGGTCTTAGCTACAAATGAAATATAATCTTTAGAGTAGCCTCAATCCTTCTCAAATTTCTAGTACCAGATTTCAAGGGCTGGATTCAGGTTTTAGTGCCCTAGACTCGTGGATACTTGAGACACTCAAATGTTGAGATATCAGTGAGAGCTATTTCTGTAGCTAATACTGAATAATAAAAAATGTCCCCAAAACAGCGTTTTTTCAATCTTTATAGATTTAAAGGGTACAAGAGCAGTTTTGATACATGGATATATTGTGTAGTGAAGTCTGATCTTTAGTATACCTATCACTGAATAGTGAACACTATACCCAACAGGTAATTTTTCACCTCTAATCTCCTCCCACTTTTTCCCCTCTTGGACTCTCCAATGTTTATCATTCCCCTCTCTATATCCATGTGCACTCATTGTTTAACTCCCACTCATAAGTGAGAACATGCAATATTTGACTTTCCAAAACAGTATTATTAAAATACACTTTTGGAACAGGCGCAGGGGCTCACACCTGTAATCTCAGCTCTTTGGGAGGCCAAGGCGGGAGGATTGCTTGAGCCCAGGAGCTTGAGACCAATCTGGGTAACGTAGTGAAACCTCATTTCTACCAAAAAGAAAGAAAAAAAAACTTAGCCAGGTATGGGGGTGCACACCTGTGGTCCCAACTACTTGGGAAGCTGAGGCAAAAGGACTGCCTGAGACCAGAAGGTCAAGGCTGCAGTGAGCCATGATTATGTCATTGAACTCCAGCCTGGATAGCAGAGTGAGACCCCAACTCAAAAAATTAAATAATTAAGAATAAAAATAAATAAAATACATTTGTGTAAGCCTGGAAGTGAATCCTGAAGGATTGTTTAAAATCTACTTTTGAAAGGATCCAGTGAGAGCGTTTCCCCATGAGTAAAGCAACCACTGATCTGCTTCATTCTTCCATGTGCTTCTATCACAATTAATCTGAAACCCTTGTTCGCTTGCTCTCCATGTAAGCCCAACAGCAAAGGAATGAAATACTTGGAAAGCAAACTCTCTCACTGCATTATCACAAGCTGTGTTCTGTAGTTGTTATTCATAGATGAATTTCTTCTGAGACCAAATGCATTTAAGTGGACAGAAACTTAATTCTGCAGAGTATGCAACATAATCAAATAATCCACCTCTTATGTAGGCAAACGCCTAATGCTGACATGGCTGCTCATTTTCTTTCTAATGCTTAGTCTCTTGTAACTCAGCTTCTTTTATATTCCAATCTACTAAATGAGAATGACTTGATTTACACTGCATTCCGTCCCTTAAGCAGAACTTGCCAGAAGTTGTATGAGCCAAGTGGGTGAGAACAATTGTTGTTTCCCTGTCTTAGGGGGAGCTCATCTACCTGGCATCATGGATCTAGGAACAAGCTTTGGATTTGAGCAGAGTTTGCACTCAAATCACTCTGTGAAAAAGATACCTTCACACGTATGTCTATTGCAGCATTATTCACAACAGCAAAAACATAGAACCAACCATGCTGCCCATTGAAAGGAGACTGGCTAAAAACTCAAAAAACAACAGGTGCTGGAGAGGATGCGGGGGAAAAGCAAACACTTCTACACTGTTAGTGGGAATGTAAACTAGTACGACCTCTGCGGAAAACAATTTGACAATTCCTAAAAGATCTAAAAATCGACCTTCTGTACGACCCCACAATCCCCCTGCTGGGAGTATACCCAGAGGAACTCAAATCACTCTATGAAAAAGATACCTGCACACAAGTTTATTGCAGCACTATTCACAATCGCAAGACATGGAACCTACTGTGCCGCCCATTGAAAGAGGACTGGATTTTTAAAATGTGGTACATATGCACAATGGAATATTATGCAGCCATAAAGAAGGACAGAATTATGAACTTCGCAGCAACTTGGATGGACTTAGAGTCTATAATACCAAGTGATCTACCACAGAAAGGAAGAACTGAGTACCACATGTTCTCACTCATAAGTGGACCTTGAACAATTATCATAATACTCTAAGAACGGGATTGGCAGTAGTGGGAAACTGCCAGGGGTAGGAGAGGGGCTTACTTCATCAACAAGGGTACCTGCATAATGACCATTTGTATACCTAGCCCTGAATTGTACCCCACATCTTTAAAATAAATTTTTTTTAAAACCCTTCTCTACAAATTACCAGCTGTGTGATTTGGAAAACTTATGAATCAACTGTGGGTCTCAATTTCTGAATCTGTAAAAAGAAGATGATCATAGTGCATAGTTCCCTGGGTGACTGAGAGGACAGAATGAGAGAACATTACAAAACGGGTAGTTCACAACCTGCCACAGCGTAAGAACTCAGAGTCCAGAGGCTGGACATCACTCTCTATACACTGGGATTGGCGAGTCAAGATTACTGCTCCTCCGTGTGGCTTCTCCAGGACTACAACCAATGGCCCTCTCCTTCCCCTGGCAATGCTGTGCTCCCTCTTCTCTGCACACCACTTGCTCTTTCCCAAATCACTGTTTATTTCCCACTTCTTCCAAGAGTCTTGGGGTGGAGGGATGTTGGCACCTGGAAGACTCACCTTCCTCTATTCCTGTGCATCTTTTGGGGCTTTGCAGATAAGAGAGTTGAAAAAGTGCTCAACTGCACTCATCATCAGAAAAATGCAAATCAAAACCACATTGAGATACCAACTAACC
Source organism: Cephalopachus bancanus (assembly GCA_027257055.1). Lineage (NCBI taxonomy): Eukaryota > Metazoa > Chordata > Mammalia > Primates > Tarsiidae > Cephalopachus > Cephalopachus bancanus. The sequence continues at coordinate 13,535 of JAPVLO010004091.1, forward strand.
CCCAGTAAGATGGTCATCATTAATAAAACAACAACAGATGCTGGTGAGGATGGGGAGAAAAGGAACGTTTCTACACTTCTAATGGGAATGCAAACGAGTTCAACCTCTATGGAAAACAATGTGGTGATTTCTAAAAGAACTAGAAATTGACCTTCCATATGACCCAGCAATGCCCCTATTGGGAATATACCTGGAGGAACTCGAATCATTCTACAAAAAAGATACCTGCACATACATGGTTATTGCAGCACTATTCACAATAGCAAAAACATGAAACCAACCATGCTACCCACTGAAACTGGATTGGATAAAAAAATGTGGTACATATACATGATGAAATATTTTGCAGCCATAAAGAAGGACAAACATATGAACTTAGCAGCAACTTGGATGAATCTAGAGTCTGTAATACTCGGTGATCTAACACAGAAACAAAGAGCAGAGTACCACATGTTCTCACTCATAAGCGAACCCTGAACATTTACCATAATACTATAAGAAAGGGATTAGCAGTAGCGATATACTACGGGGTGTGGGAGGACACAACATCAACCAAACCAGGCAAAGTGGGTACCAAAGAGAGGCCCAAACTTTACCTGTATAATGTCCACTTGTACACCTAATCCTGAATTGCACCACACACATCTTTAAAATAAAAATTTTTTTAAAAAAAAAAAAGTAATAAGTAAGAGCTGCTTTAGAGCAGGAAAGTGGAAGGAAGCTTGATGCTTCAACAAACAATAAAACCACCAAATCTAGTAGCATATCACACCCTGAAGAGTATCACCACTTCCCAAAGCAGTCCTTCATAGCCCCTAGCTTTTGTCATTCACAATGTTCCAGCAACTCTTTGCCAGCATCGTTGTTTGTGTACCTATTTGATGTTAGTTCCTAAATTTTCATTAGTTTCTTCCCTTCCATTCCCATAAAACTGGAAGGTTTATTAAGCCAGTGTATACTATTGAAAATAAAAATTCAAAAGTAGCCAGGCATGAGGGCACACCTGTTATCAAAGCTACTCAGAAGACTGAAGAGAATCAGTATTTGCTGTTATTATTGCCTGGACCTTCCCAAACCATCTGCTGCTTCCTTCTGTATCCCATCCTTTGCTGTTCCCTGTTTGCATTCTATGCTTCAGTCATGCAGAAAAACTTGAGGTGATCCTGAATGCACTCAAGATTTATCTCACCCTTGATCTCTTGCCTAGGTTGTTTTCTGTGTGAAGAAGATCTTTGCCTCTCTGCTTCCTTCACTTAAGTTCTAGCCATTCTCAAGTCTCAACTTACAAATTACATCTTAAAAGAAGCCTTATAGACCCTTCAAGCCAGAGCCTCTTCTGTGTGTTCACATAGCACTCTGTACTCAACATGAATAATGCCTACTTACTTGAAAGTGGCTTATTTTCTTTTCTGCATTTATCTTAATCATTACACCAGACTGCAAACTCTTTGAAAGCAGAAAGCATTTCTCATTCATGGTTCTGGACCCAGTACCAGCACAATGCTAGCACTTGGTAGATGTTTCATAAATACTTCTTCAGTAAATGTTGAAGCAGTATTAATCAAAGTGAAAGTAAATGTTACCACTTATGTGCCCTTTTCATATTGGGCATAAAAGTTCATAAAATGCTACTAGTTCAACCCTTCATATTTTAAATTGTTACATCTTCAAAATGGAGTTTTCAGATCTTCATTATTCCTGAGCATCGTGTCACCTTGGTAAGTAAATGACAAACACATTTTCCCAGATGAGAAAAAAGAAAACTCTGTACCTTTTTCAGCAGTGGGCATATTGTATAAGGCAGATCTAGTCGGGCATCACTTCCAGCCAGGGTTTGAGAAAGCAGAAAGAGACAAAAATGGCATTTTTATTTTAGAATGTCTCATGCTTACCTGGAAATTCATAAATGCTTCTTGATGATTATAATGATGATGATGATGAAAATACTGAAAATAGTATGCTGTAGAATAAAGATCTTAGATGTTTCCATGGATCATGGGAAAAGATTTGATAAAGAAGAAAAGTCAAAGATCACATCCTTTCCTAGTCAAGGACTTTATATTATTGATTATCCCTTTAATGTTTGGTTTATCTTTCTCTTTAAAATATTTTTAATTTCCTATGAGCAAGAGAGAGAGAGAAAGACATCCCTCAGCCTCACCTCTCTCTGTTTCTTTCTTATTTTTATTTTCATAGATTTGAGGGGCATTAATGTAGTTTTGTTACATGGCTATATTGCATAGTGGTGAAGTCTGGGCTTTTAGGATACCTATCACCCAAACAGTGAACACTGTCCCCTATAAGTAATTTTTCATCCTTCAGCACTCTCCCACTTTTGAATTCTCCAATGTCTATTGTTCCACTTTGTATGTTCATGTGTATCCATCGATTAACTCCCACTTGTAAGTTAGAACAGGCAGTATTTGACTTTCTGTTTAAGTTATTTCACTTAGGATAATATTCCATCCATGCCACTGCAAAAGACACAATTTAACTCTTTGTGGTGGTTGAATAGTATACACACACATAAAACACATCACACACCATATTTTCTTTATACAATCATGCTCTGATGGACACTTAGATTGGTTTCATGACTTTGCTTTGTGAATTATGCTGCAATAAACATATACATACATATTATATAAAATTATTTTATATAATAATTTATTTTCTTGTGACTAGGTACCTAATAGAGGGGTTGCTGAATCAAATGATAGTTTTATTTTCAGTTATTTGAGAAAATCTCCAAATAACTGAGATTGTACTCATTTATATTCCCACTAAGAGTGTATAAGCACATCCTTGCCAACATTTGTTGATTGTTGTGCTTTTGTTTTCGTTTTTGTTTTTTCACTTAATAATAGTCATTCTGACTGGTGTAAGATGGCATCTCATTGTGATTTTGACTTGTAGTTCAATAATGATTCATGATATTGAGTATTTTTCTGTGTTTGTTGGCCACTTGTATGTCTTCTTTTGAAAAATATCTACTCATGTCCTTTACTCACTTTTTGATGGGTTTATTTGTTTTTTTTCTTGCTGTTTGTGTTCCTCATAGGTTCTGGATATTAGTCTTTTGTTGAGTGCATAGTTTGCAGATATTTTCTTCCATTATGTAGGTTGTCTTTTCACTCTGTTAATTATTTCTGTTGCTGTGCAGAAATTTTTTGATTAAGTTCCATTTGTCAATTTTTGTTATTGTTGCTTTTGAGGTCATAGTCATAAATTCTTTGCCTAGTCCACCATGCAGAAGAGCTTTTCCTAGGTTTTCTTCTAGAATTTTTATAGTTTTACATCTTTTGTTTAAGTTTTATGAACATCTAAGTTAATTTTTGTGTATGGTATGAGATATGGGTCCAGTTTCATTCTTCCGAATATAGCCATCCTATTTTCCTACCACCATTTATTGAAAACAATGTCTTTTTCTCAATGTATATTTTTATCAACTTTATCAAAGATCAGTTTGTTGTAGGTATGTAGCTTTATTTCTCTATTCTGCTCCATTGATCTGTGTGCCTATTTTTATACCACTATCATGCTGTTTGGGTTTCTATAGCCTTGCAGTATAATTTGAAGTCAGGTAATATGGTGCCTCCAGCTTTGCTATTTTTTGCTTAGGATTCCTTTGGCTACTCAGGCTTTATTTTAGGTCCCATATTAATTTAGATTTTTTTTCTAATTCTGTGAAAAATTATGTTGGTAATTTGAAAGGAATTATATTGATTCAGTAGATCACTTTGGGCAGTATAGACATTTTGACAATATTGATTCTTCCAATCCATAAACATAGGGTATTTTTTTATTTGTACCATCTGCAATTTCTTTCATCAGTGTTTTGTAGTTCGCCTTGTAAAGATTTTTCACCTTCCTTGGTTATTTTATTTTTTGTAACTATTATAAATGGGATTGAAGTATTGATTTTGCCATCAGTTTGATTGTTATTAGTGTATAGAGAGGCCACTGATTTATGTATATTAATTTTATATCCTGAGATTTTACTGAAGCC
>JAPVLO010004092.1:0-37169 GCA_027257055.1 Cephalopachus bancanus
TGTGGAATTCCCTGTACTTGGCCACCAGCTGAAAGGGTCAGCTGGGTCTTTATATAAGAGTCTCTTTCCTATACGGAGTGAATTGTGAAGGTGCATAAGAGGGCTTATGACTGGAGACTGGAGGGCTGAACAAGCCTTCCCTTGAGGATTAACCATGGCCCATATATATAGCTCCCTGTTGTCTACCATTGCATTTCTTCCTCTAAATATTCAAAGAAAATTTGGGGAATAACGAGAGACTCAGAGACTGAATAAGCAGCAAGAGCTGATGTGTTTGTCACCTTGTCAGCCTTTCTATTTCCTAAGGCTTTGAAGCTGAGCTGGTGTCCTTTGCGGTGAATGACTAGCACCTCTGCTGGAAGCCGCGCAGCTTTGATGAGTTGTAAAATTAAGGAGCCTCTCTGGTAGGTGTTCCCTTAGGAATTAGTGCTCCTCACTCTTCTTAAATAGCTGCATGTGAATGTGGGATGTGAAAGGCATACTTAGAGATTATATACATATTAAGTCTTTTGTGTTTGTTCACAGCAAATGACTGAATTAAGGCAATGAGCTCTGTCTTTTCAGCAGATGTACCTGGGGACAGAGGTGCCCTCTATGGGAAACGAACTCACCTGTCCAAAATCAAAGGATGAACACAGAGACGTGGAGTGCAGCAGAAGCGAGACTTTAATGACGGTTCCAGGATGAGTTGTCTGGTGGGCAGGCACACCAAAGCAGGAAGAATCAGCACTTTTATCCCTAAAAGGCAGGTCCCTCTCCTGGTTCCTCATCGCAGGAATACTGCAGAAGTTACCGGCTTTCTCCTATAATGCCTATGCGACACATTTTGATTGGCTTACACAGAATCATTTCATTTGCATGTCCTATAGCCGATTGGCTTACAGAATTACCACTCTGACAGGATCCCGCCAAAAGTTTAAACGTGAAGCATGTCGAAGTAAAAAGCCCACGAAAGGGAAGCCTAAAGAAGTGGGAAGTGAAACAGCGAAAGAGAAGCACAAAGCATTTAGACACCATCTTGAGAAACCAAGGTAAGATAGGTTCCAATTTAAAAATAAATGACACTGCCGGGCTCGGTGGCTCAGCCTGTAATCCCGCGCCTTTGGGAGGCTGAGGTGAGTGGATTGCCTGAGCCCGTGGGTTCGAGACCCGCCTGGGCAGCGAGACCTCATCTCTACAATAAATCAAAAAATCAGCCGGGCGTGGTGGCGCATGCCTGTAATTCCAGCTACTTGGAAGGCTGAGGTGGAAGGATCGCTGGAGCCCAGCAGGTCGAGGCTGCGGTGGCCGGGAGCGGCCACTGCACTCCAGTCTGGGCGACAGAGTGAGACTCCAACTCAAAAAAAAATAAATAAAAATAAAAATAAAAAATAAATGACCATTCTTATTTTGCATAGCTCTCTATAACTTCAGTGGTGGTAGTAATAGCTTGCCCCGCTTTCCTTTTCTCTCTTTGTTTCTTTCCTTCTTTCCTTCCTTCCTTCCTTCTGTGAGTCGAAGTCTCACCCTCTCACGTAGGTTAACTCTGGGCTCAGGTCATCCTTCCTCCTCAGCCTTCCAAGAAGCTGGAATCACCAGCGTATGCCACCACATCTGGCTTTTTTTTTTGATTTATTGTAGAGATGAGGTCTTGCCAAGTTGCCCAGGCTTATCTCTAAACCCTGGATTCAGGCAATCCTCTTGCCTTGGCTTCCCAAAGTGCTGAGATTACAGGTGTGAACCAGTGTATCCAACCACTTTTCTTTCACCCTTTAAAATAAACTGCTACCATCTATGTACCACTCATGCTCTGGATCTGTGAGGCAAACATCTGTTGAATCTGCTCAGACTGCCCTAGAAACTTCTGAAGTTTCCGGGCACGCATGTTCTATGGGCCAAGGGTTGGCACCCAGAGTGGCCAGGTTTAGAGTGTTGGATTTTTGGATAGTAATGTTAGGATCTCCCACCAAGAAAGTCTGGTGTTTGGTAAGGCTGGTGAGAATCCTACAGGCACCATTGTTTAAAATATCTATCTAGAGGCCGGGTGCAGTGGTTCAAAGCCTGTAATCACAGCACTTGGGGAGGCTGAGGCGAGAGGATTGTCTGAGTCCAGGGGTTCAAGAGCATCCTGAGCAACTTGGTGAGATCTTCTCTCTACAATAAATCAAATAATAAGCCGAGCTTGGATGTACAGGCCTGTAGTCCAGCTACTTGAAGGCTGAGCTGAAGGATCACCTGAGCCCAGCAGGTTGGGCTGCAGTGGCTGTGAGCATGCCACTCTACTTCAGCCAGGGTGACAGAGTGAGATTCTGACTCAAAAAAATAATAAAATATCTAGCTGGTAGTGACGGTTCATGCCTTTAGTCCCAGCACTTTAATCCCAGCCCTATACAAACGTCTCGGTCAGGTTTGATAACCTTGGTCTATCCGGGTCTCACAGCTGTGAGAGACGTTCATCATTGTGGTTGCATGTTTTTCTGTGTCATCACTAGAATGCTAGAGCATGAATTAGAGCAACAAAGAAACATTACATTTCTTGTTAAACTTGGCAAGAGTTTGGAAGTGAAATAGGGACGTGTTGGTCCAAGCTAAGGAGGATGATGCCACGAAGAAAACGGCATTGCACAAATGGATTAGATGTTTTTCTGAGGGGAGAGAAAGCATCACTGATGAAGAGAGGTCAGAACAGTCAGTAACACGCAGAACTGTGGAAAACATTGCAGCAATTGATTGAATTATGTGTCAAAATCATCGGTTGACTGTGAGAGGCATCACAGACCAAATAAACATTGGTAGAGAAATGGGAAAATCTTTCTTTCCTTTTTTTTCTGAGTTGATGTCTAAATCTGCCGCCCAGGCTGGAGTGCAGTGGCATGCTCACAGAAACTGTAACCTCGATCTGCTGGGCTCAGGTGATCCCTCTGCCTCAGTCTTCCAAGTAACTGGGATCACATAACGTGCCACCAACCCCTACTAATTGTTCTAGATTTATTGTACAGTGGAGGTTTCAACAAGTTGCACAGGCTGGTCTCGAACCCTCTGGCAATCCTCTCACCTCAGCTTCCCAAAGTGCTGGGATTTTAGGTATGAGCCACTGTGCCCGGCCTCAGTAACACTTTAAAGACAGGAGAACTAATCCTGACATATACTTCATATTTTTATTTTATTTGTTTTTTTAGTTGGAGTCTCACTCTGTCACCAGGTGGGAGTGAAGTGGCATGCACTCTCATAGCCTCCCCATTGCAACCTTCTGGGCTCTGGCGATCCTGCTGTCTCAGCCTTCCAATTAGCCAGAACTACAGGCGTGTGCTACCATGTACAGATAATTTTTGATTTTTTTTAGAGACAAGGTCTCGTTAAATTACTCAGGCTGGTCTCAAAACCCTGAGCTCAGGCAGTCTTCCTGCCTCTCCCTCCCAAAGTGCTTGTTCTACAGGTCTGAGCCACCATGTCCAGCCTCTATTTTAAGAAACAACAGAAAACATATTCCTCCTTAATTCTGATCAAATTAATCTTGTACATTTTAACCACAAATTAATCTATCATTTCTATATTTGTGAGTATATGTATTCATACCAAATTACAAACTTAAACTTTAAAAGGAAATTGTAAGAATACAAAATTCAGAAGATTTTTTTTACAGTAAGAGAGAATACTATGCCTTTCAATTTTACATATAATAATTTTCTCTTTATTGTATTAAAATTTGTACCCATAATAATACATGAGGCATTTTATAGGGTTTTATTGTTTATTTCTTCATTTAACCATGCTGTGTTATCCTTAATTAGGCAAAGATCTTTTTCACATGTCACAGAGACCATTTCACCCCTTGCTCTGTTTGGCTGCCAGTCTTTTGTCTTTCTCTTCAGCAAAGGTGAGGCAGATACCTTTTCCTCAGGGAAGGGAAATGCCCGGTTTGTTGCCTTTGCCAATAACAAAAATGCTGGTGAGCGGAGTGGCAAAGCTGTTGCCGGCGGCACCTTTTACATAAGCCCCATCAAAAGACCCAAGATGTCTTTCTCTGTGGGTGATCACACCGACTCTTCCCAGGTTAGCACCTCCAGTCACCATACACAGTTTACCAGTGTCACACTTGATGGAACCAGTCATTTCGCCAGTCTCCAAATCCCCTGGACTGGTGTCTTTCATCTTGATGAGGGCATCAGGGCAGCGGAGTGTGCAAGCCTCGTGAGTCACCAGAGGAGGAATTCCTTCTGTGCCCACACAGATCTTTCTCACGTTGCACAAGTCGTAATTAGCATCCTCAGGTGTGATAGGAACAGCAAGGCGACCCCAATGCTGATGACATCCATAAACCCAGCAGGGTAGGTTATATTAGTCCGGACCCTGCCATCGATCTTAATGAACTGCTGCATGCAGATCTTTTTTACTTCATCTCCAGACAGAGCATACTTAAGTCTGTTTCTACGGAAAATGATGAGAGGGAGATGTTCTCTCAGCTTGCGTGGACCAGTGGACGGAGAGGAGCAAACACACCGGTCAATTTATCCAGCATCCAATGCTTTGGAGCTGCTTCCTGCTTCAGATGCCTCTTGGGACCACGAGCCATGGCTGTCCTGGGCACGGAAAGAGCTTTATAGGGTTTTAAGAAAATAAAATATAGGCCGGGCTCAGTGGCTCAGTCTGTAATCCTAGCACTTTGGGAGGCCGAAGCAAGTGGATTGCCTGAGCCTGTGGGTTTGAGACCAGCCTGGGCAACTTGGCAAGACCTCATCTCTACAATAAATAAAAAGTAGCCAGGAGTGGTAGCTCTTACCTGTAGTTCCGGTTACTTGGAAGATTGAGGCTGAAGGATCGCCAGAGCCCAGTGGGACTGTGCTGGGATGGTTGTGAGTGTGCCACTGCACTCCAGCCTGGCACACAGAGTGAGACTCAATGCAAAAAAAAAAAAAATTAGCCAGGCATGGTGGCACACGCCTGTGGTTCTCGCTACTTGGAAGGCTTAGGAGGAAGTTGCGCCTGAGTTCAGCAAGTCCATAAGCGTGCCACTGCACTCTAGCCTGGGTGACAGAGTAAAACTGCAACTCAAAAAAAAAAAAAGTCAGAATCAAAATGGAGCTGCTGATTTCAAGCCCTGACACATGGAGCCAAGGAAGGCCATCAAGGGCAGGCTCTCCCGCCTGTGTGCCTGTTAACGAGAACTGTCATAAAGGACTCTGCAAGTTCTTAGCCTTAGGCCAAGGCACAGCATCTCACACCTGTAATCCCAGCACTTTGCAAGGCCGAGGTGGGGAAATTCTTCTAGCCCAGGAGTTCAAGACCAGCCAGAGCCACATAGCAAAACCTCTCTCTACCAAAAAAATTTTTTTAGTTATTTGGGTGTGGTGGTGCCTGTTGTCTCAGCTACTCAGGAGGCTGCAGTGAGCCGTTATGATGCCACTACACTCTAGTCTGGGCTACAGTGTGAGACTCTGACTAACAAACAAACAGAAACAACAGACAACCTTGATCGAGGCCATCGACACTGGGCACAGAAAATGTTTCTGCAAGGTCATCTGTCCAGTTACTGTGAAGCCTTGGCCACGTGGCATCTAGTTGTTGGTCCTTTTCACCAAGATAGGTGACTCAAAGCGACTATGGGATCTTGCTTGTGTTGCCCCTATGCTCCTGCATCGGTCTCTTGACGGCGCACAAAGTTCATGGTGGCATCTACATGCCCGTTGAACGCTACTCTAAACAAATCCTTTTCAGTTAGAGTCTCACTCTCTGTCTCATTTAAACTTTGAACTGTAATCGTTAGGGTGATCACTTAGAAGACAGCTGTTAGAATATGCAGTTTTAAAAAAAATCAATAATGAAGCCAACCAGTAACTCATACCTGTAATCGCAGCTAATTGGGAGGCTGAGGCAGGAGGATGACTTGAGCCCAGCAGTTCGAGGCCAGCTGGGCACCATAGAGAGACCCTGTCTCTAGGGGGAAAAGAAATCAACAAACAAATTAAAATTGGAGAGTAAATTTGTTTAACACAAAATAAATGAGTCATGGTTTAGTCATATGAATATAATAGCAGTAATGGAAGAGCAGAGTTAAAACAAATAGCGAAATAACAAATATAAACTCAAAGACATCAACAGTTACATTAGTCATAAACAAAATAAACACTCCATACAAATGCAGAGATTGGGCTAGGCACAGCAGCTCAAGCCTGGAATCCCAACACTTTGGGAGGCTGAGGGGGGAGGATCACTTGAACCCAGGCGATCAAGGGTACAGTGAGCCATGATTGTGCCGCAGCACTCCAACTGGGCAACAGAGCAAGACCCTGTCTAAAAAACAAAAAAAGCAAAGAAGTGATTGTCTGTGGCTTCCTATTCTCCCTGACTCCTGGTATTCCCTCCGTTCTGTAGTCCCCTCCCAAATTGCACTAAAGTTGGCATGTGTGACTAGAAGATGGCAGAAGGACAGTACGTCCCTTCTTTTTTGTGCTTTTTGAATTAATGTCTCAGGAGGGCAGTGGCACAGGCACAGCTCACTGCAGCCTTGAGCTCCTGGGCTCAGACAATCCTTCTACCTCAGGCTCCTGATTAGCTGCACTACAGGTGTATGCCAACACTCCCATCAAATGTTTTTTACTTTTTTCAGAGTCTCGTTGTGTTGCCCAGGTTGGTCTCGAACTCCCGGGCTCAAGCAATCCTCCCACCTCAGCCTCCCAAAGGGCTAGGATTACAAGTGTGAGCCACCACGTCCAGCCAGTAAGTCACTTTTTGGATTAGGTTACACAAGACACTGCAGCTCCTACCACAGACGTACCCGTGGGGAAGACAGTGACTTCCTGACTTGGGAGTGGCTCTCTAGCCTCAGTGAAGCCTTTAGAACAGGGGTTCGAAACCTTTTCTGCAAAAGGTCACACAGCAAATATGGCAGGCTTTGTGGGTGACACCGTGTGTGCCTCGTTACTGAGTTCTACTGATAAAACACGAAAGCAGCCATGAGATATGACATCCATGCATGAACATGGCTGTGATCCAATGAAACTTTACTTATAGACACTGAAATTTGAATTCCATATAATTCTGAGTATCATGAAACACTATTCTTATGATTTTTTCCCAGTATTTTAAAACGTAAAAACACTTTTACATTTCACATCTGTAATCCCAGCACTTTAGGAGGCTGATGCATGGAGATGGCTTTAGCTGCTGAGTTCAAGAACAGCAACATAGCGAGACCCTGTTTCTTTTCTTCCTTCCTTTCTTTTTTTTTTCCTGAGTCAGAGTCTCAATCTGTTGTCCAGGCTGGGAGCAGGTGATCCTGTCTCCTCAGCCTTCCAGGTGGCTGGAACCACAGGTGTGAGCCACCATTCCCGGCTGAGTTTATGATTTTCTGTAGAGACGAGGTCTCCCCATGTTGCTGAGGGTGGTCTCGAGCCCCTGAGCTCAGGCAGGCCTCTTGCCTCTGCCTGGGAAAGTGCTAGGATTACAGGTGTCAGCCACTGTGCTTTGCTGACACCCTGTTTCTACATATCCAAAATTAGCCTGGCTTGGTGGCACACGCATTGTTGCAGGAACTCCAGAGGCTGAGGCCAGAGAATCACCTGAGCCCAAGAGTTAAGGCCGAAGTGAGGTATGATCGCACCACCATAGCAATCCAGCCCGGGCAACAGACTCAGTCTCTAAAGGAATAATACATTTTTTAAAAAATAAAAAAATTCAAATCATTTTTATAATTTTTTTTTTTGAGAGTAAATCTCACTCTGTGGTCCAGGCTGGAATGCAGTGGCACGCTCACGGCTACCTCAGCCTCCACCTGCTGGACTCAGGCGATCTTTCTGCCTCAGCCTTCCAGGTAGTGGAATCACAGGCGGGAGACACCATCCTGGCTAATTTTTTTATTAATTGTAGAGACGAGGTTTCACCATATTGCCCAGGCTGGTCTCAAAGCCCTAGACTCAGACGAACCTCCCAACTCTGCCTCTCAAAGTGCTAGCATTACTGGCTGAGCCACTGCACCCGGCAAAACGTCAAAAAAAATTTTCTTTTTGAGTTGGAGTCTCCCTCTGTGGTCCAGGCTGGTGTGTAGTGGCTCACTCACGGCTACCTCAGCCTCCACCTGCTGGGCTCATGCCATCCTTCTGCCTCAGCCTTCCAGGTAGTGGAACCACAGGCACGCGCCACCACACTCGGCTAATTATTATTATTACTTTTTTGACTTATTGTAGAGACAGGTCTCCCATGTTGCTTAGGCTAGTCTCTAACTCCTGAGCTCAGGCGATGCTCTCGGCTCCACCTCCCACAGTGCTGGGATCATAGGCGTGAGCCACCGTGCCCGGCCAGAACCTCAGTTTCTAATGAAAATAAGTCGCTGGCTGGTCACCTCCAAATACCTCATTGTGTATTTTCTCTTTTTTATAAAAAAGATTTATGCTAATTTTTAATATAATAATTCATATTAATTAATATTGATAGTGACAAATCAAATCAAATCAAAGTAATTGATTCAACGAGGAGCCCTGCAGGACGAGGAGGATCCAGGCTCTCTCGGGCGCCCATGTGCCAGGGGATCCCCCTTACCACCCACCCGCAAGAGCCGGCAGGGGCCGCCTGGGGTCCTGAACCGGCCGGGACCCGCGGGGCGCCGAGTCGTCCCCACCCGACCCCGGCGGCAGGGGCAGGCGAGGCCAGGCCCGCCGACCTTCCCCTCCCCTGGCAACGTCGGCTGCGGCCCCCAGGGAGTCGGTCACCAGCTGCCTGAGTCTGCGACCATCGCCGGGCCGCGGCCACCGAGGCGGGGACCCTCCATGTCCCAGAAGCGCCGCCACCTCGGGCGCCCGGCGGTGCCGCCGTCCCCACGCCGCCGGCCGAGAGGGGGCGCCCGCGAGCCGGCCTCAGCCTGGGAGTCGCCGGGGCAGCCGGGCGGGGCAGCGCGTCTCCAGCCCTCCGGTCACGGTCGCCGGGAGGGGACGGGCCCCGGCGCGCGGGGGGGAGGGAGCCGTGCTGTCTCGGGGCTCGCGTGGGCAGAGGGGACCCGAGCCGGCCCTGGGCGGCCCGCCGCCCGGGGAGCCACCGCGTCTGCCCCAGGGGCGCACGGCCCCGGACTTGTCCCCACTCGGGGACCCGGGCGGAGCGGGAGACGCCCACAGAGCTTCCCGGCCCCGCCCGACCCCTGGGGGGGAGGCCAGGCGAGAGGAAGGTGGGGCGGGAGGGAGGGGGCGGGACTCAGGGACGCGGGGCGACTCGTGCGCCCTTTCCCGCGGGGGTCTGGGGTCTCCGAGCACCCAGAAGGTGGGGGCCCATTCGCCCTTTCGCAGGTGGACCCGTGTCGGTGGCCTTCAGACCGCGGAGGGACACCCAGCGGGCCCTGAGCCCCTCGCCGCTCCCATAGGGACACATCAGCCCCAAAACAGCTGCATCACGAGACCCAGGCCCACCCCATCCCAGATCGCGACCTCCCGAGATCTCGGACAGAAGCTGTCCTCAGCGGAGGCAGGTTCCAGGAACCCCACGGACTGGCTGTGAGACTCCGAGTCGGTGTCTCGACCCCTCCGACCTTCCGTTTCCTCGTCTACAGAAGGGACACAGACACAGGCGCGCTGGGGGATGACGCTTTATTGGTCGGCTCAGGCCCCGGTCCCGCCCAGCCTTCTGCTCAGAAGATCTGCACCCGGTCCACGTGCACGTCCCCCTCCACGTCCACCTGGCACACGTCTTCCATCAGTCTCCGGTGGCGGAAGACGTAATACTCCGAGTCCCCGACCAGGATCTGCGGGGCGAGGCGGGCGGTGAGGGTTCGGAGGCCGCGCTGTGCGGCCGGGGACCACCCCACGCCGCTGGGCCTCAGTCTCCCCGCTGGGAAAGGGCTCGTGTTTCTTGCGGCCTCCCGTCGTGAGGACCAGACGCGCCCTCCGTTGAGCACAGCAGGAAGGTGCCTTTCTAGCGCCGGCCACGGGCGTCACGACTTCGGGGTCTGCCCCGCTCTGCAGCGCAGGCGCGAGGGTTCGGGTCGGGGACCGTCTGGGGGTCGCCACTCGGGCGTGTTCCTGGGCGTGTTCCTGGGCGCCGGTTCCAGCCTGTCCCGCCAGGCCTCGGGCAGGGATGGGAGAGGGTGGCGAGGGCTAGTCTGGGCCACGCCCACCCCAGGACCCCAGCCCGGGACGCGGGACGCCTGAGCCTGACCCTGCTGTCCCGGTGGGCGTCGCCCAGGCAGGAGGAGGGAGGGAGAGAGACCGCCCCCCCCGCCCCGGCCCCGCCCACTTCCGGCCCCTCCCTTTCCGGCACAGGGACCGGGGAGAGACGCACCTTGTAGCCCTCGTTGGTGACGATGATGAGCACCTCGAAGGGCTGCCCCAGTTGGAAGGGGCAGCCCACGCCGAGCTCCTCTGAGCCCCAGGCGCCCAGCTCCCGGCTGTTGAGGACCACCGAGGGTCGGTTCAACCGGGGGTTGAAGTGCAGCGCGATGTCTGCGTCCTTGTCCTCGCCACACATCAAGTTAATGGAGAACCTGCGGGGGAGAGGTGAGGGTTCAGGAACCCCCAGACCACAGACGAGGGCCAGTGGGTCCGGACTCCCCATTTACTGACAATCACACACCACGAAAGAGGGGTGTGGCTTGAGGCTGGGAACCCAGGCTCTCCAGACTTCCACAGTTTCATGGGTCCTGGGCAGACACACCCAGACCAAGGTCACCGTGGAAAGGCCAAGGTGACCTCAGTTCCAAAGAGCCAGGGAGCTGGCAGGAGTCCTAGGGCTGATGGTCAGGGAGTTCCTGGGCCCAGAGAATCCCCAGGTCCCAGTGGACTGGGAACCCTACCAGGCAGCCCAATATATCCAGGGTACCTCAGAATCCCTGAAGGCCTGGAGGTCCGTCACACAGGACCGATAGGCAAAGCTTCCCAGTGTCAGGGTGTCTCCAGGACTCAGGCATATGGCCAGGGTTCCTGGCACTCACACATGGTTGACTCTGAACTCCAAAGTCTTAGGGAGACCTGGAGACCGCAGTCACATAGGCCCAGGGAAAGAAAGTGAATACATCGGACTTCAGATGGTCAGAATGCTCTGGGATTAGGAGACTCTGGTGGGCAGAGTAGCCCGTGGCCACCATCTCTGGGCTGCAGTACCTGTTAGGAGCTGAGCCCAGGGATCTCCTACTGCCCTTCCCTGGGGCCTTGGTCTCACCATCCAGACTTTTCCGGGACACCACGAAACCTGATCACTGAGCCTACTTGGATACCATCAGGCAAGGGCTTGCTCCTGGCTTCCAGGATGCTCTTTTCAGTCTGAAGATCGCTCTACAAGAGTTGAGGTGGGGTGTTGTGACCAGGGAGACAGGGAGAGATAAGACATGAGAGAGCCCAAGAGAAACCGCCATGGCCCGGACCAGCAGAAAATAGTGGAGGAGCCCGGGTGTAATGGCTCACGCCTATAATCCCAGCACTATGGGGGTTGGAGATGAGAGGATTGCCTGAGCCCATGGGTTCAAGACCAGCCTGGGCAGCTTGGTGAGACCTCATCTCTAAAATAAATCAAGAAAAATTAGCTGGGCATGATGGCGCATTCCAGTATTACCAGCTACTTGGAAGGCTGTGGTGGAAGGACTGCCTGAGCCTAGCAGATCAAGGCTGCGGTGACCGTGAGTATGCCACTGCACTGGGTGACAAGAGTGAGAGTCCAACTCAAAAAATTAAAAAAAAAACAAACCCACAAAAACCAAAAACCCAAAAAAGCAGTGGAAGAGAAAAGAGTCACAGAGAGATGGAGACAGAAACAGAGACAGAGACAGATACAGGGAAAGAGACGGTGGCAGCAACAGAACAACAGAAAATGATCCAGTGGATGCTACCAGAAAGCCACCAAGAGGGACCACCCACACCCACAGCCAGGACAGTCACAGAACGCTGCCCGCCTTCTCAGCAGGGCCATCCCCTCCCCACGTGCCCAGCCTTGAGTCCCTGGAGCACTCACGGTCATGACGGCACAGGAACCGGACCAGCGGTGGTGGGAGGACTGCTGGGGACCTTGAGTGAAGCAGACGGTGGGCGGGCCCGGATGACTCACCCCTTCCCACCCACCACCCACCCCTGGCCCAGACCCTGACCCAAGTCCAGGTTGGCAAGTCTGGTACAGCTCCCTCTTCCTCACCCTGGACCCCTCCACTCACTGAGGGTCCCAGATGCCGGCCCCTCCTCCAGCTGTAACTCCATGGACAGGTCAACCTCATCCCGCCCTCCTTGTGCCACCACCCAGCTAACCCCTGGCCTGCCAACTGGCCAAGAGAAAGGGTCTTGGGTTTACATTCTTTTGATCTTTTTTCCTTTTTGATAGAAAAATAGAGTTTATTTAGAAAGTAAATTCAAGACAGGAGATTCACCTCCCCATGGTACAGGAGGGGGGTCACAGCTAGGAACATAGTGGCCATAATTCAAGGAGCCACATGGCCACACCAGAGTTTACCCAAGCAATGTCCAGGTTCACCTTCTACAGAGACTGTCTGGATTCCAAGAGGCCAAACTGGGCTGGCACTCCAGACCCTCACCTAGATTGGAGCTTCCTTCCTGGGGCTGAGGACTGAGGAAGGATAGCTAGCACAGGTGAGACATAGATAAATTTCCCATAGGCAGGTTTTG
Organism: Cephalopachus bancanus; assembly: GCA_027257055.1. Taxonomy (NCBI): domain Eukaryota; kingdom Metazoa; phylum Chordata; class Mammalia; order Primates; family Tarsiidae; genus Cephalopachus; species Cephalopachus bancanus. The sequence continues at coordinate 12,564 of JAPVLO010004092.1, forward strand.
GGTGTATTCAGATATTTAAAAAATTCCACTTACATGGGTGCGGTGGCTCACACCTGTAATCCCAGCTCTTTGGAAGGTAGAGGAGAGAGGAATGCCTGACTCGAGGGGTTTGAGACCAGCCTTGGGCTTGGCAAGACCTCATCTCTACAATAAATCAAAAAATTAGCTGGGCTTGTGACTCGTGCCTGTTGTTCCAGGTTTTTGGAAGGCTGAGGCAGAAGGATCCCCCGTAACCAGCAGGTCGAGGCTGCGGTGGCCATGAGCGTGCCACTGCACTCCAGCCAGGGTGACAGAGTGAGACACCAACTCAAAAAAAAAAAATTGTTTAACAGTCTCTTTCCTATATGTAGTGAATTGTGAAAGTGCATAATAATTTCAGTGTCCTGACTAGAGGGCTGAACAAGTCTTCCCTTGAATTTAACCGTGGCCCATATATATATGTCCCTGTTGTCTAGCCATTGTGTTTCTTCCTCTAAAGATTCAAAGAAAATTGAGGGAATATCCAGAGACTCAGTGACTGAATAAGCAGCAAGAGCTGATATGTTTGCCACCTTGTCAGCTTTTCTATGTCCTAAGGCTTCGAAGCTGTGCTGGTGTCCTTTGCAGTGAATGACTGACACTCCTGCTGGAAGCGGAGCAGCTTTGATGAGTTGTAAAATTAAGGGAGCCTCTCTGGTCTGTTTTTTCTTTAGGAATGAATGCTCCTCTTTCTTCTCAAATAGCTGCATGGGAATGCAGGATGTGAAAGGCAAGCTTAGAGCCTGTATATACATTCAACCTTTTGTCTTTGTCCACAGCAAGTGACCAAATTAAGGCAATGAGCTCTGTCTTTTCAGAAGAAGTAACTTGGGACAGAGGTGCACTCTGTGGGAAAGGAACTCACCTGTCCAAAATCAAGGGATGGACACAGAGACGTGGAGTGCAGCAGAAGAGAGACTTTACTGAGGGTCTTCCAAGATCAGGTGTCTGGTGGGCAGGCACATCGAAGTTGGAAGAATCAGCACTTTTATCCTCGAAAGGCGGGTACCTCTCCTGGTTCCTCATTGGAGGATACTGCAGAAGTTATAGGCTTTCCTGTATGATGCATACATGACACGTTTTGATTGCCTTACAGAATCATTTCATTTGCATGTCCGATTTGCCGATTGGATTACAGAATTACCATTCTGATAGGATCTCACCAAATGTTTAAACAGGAAGCATTCCAAAGTGAAAAGTCCAGAATAAGGAAGCCCAAAGAAGTGGGGAGTGAATCACCAAAGAGAAGCACAAAGCATTTAGACACCGTCTTGAGAAACCAAGATAAGCTAGCTTCCAATTTGAAAATATATCACCATTCTTATTTCTCACAACTCTCTCTAATTCAGTGGTGGTAGTAATAGCGTGATCCGCTTTTCTTTTCTCTCTTTTCTTTTATTGAGTCAGAATCTCACTGTCACCCAGTCTAGATCTGGTCTCAGGTGATCCTTCCACCTCAGCCTGGCAAGAAGCTAGAACCACAGGTGTATGCAGCGGAGCTCCAGCCTCCAGTGAGCAGGGGCTGAGTTGGGGGGAGGGAATGAGAAAGAAAGACAAGAGACAGTGGGATTGGGAGGTATCTCTCCTCAATAGGTGAGAGCAAGTTTATTATTTAGCATGCCTCTTATATGAGGCAAAACTAGGGCAAAGGGATTATTGAAAAAACAAGCAGCATCAGCATCCGGGCTAGGCATCCAGGCCAGGCGTGATAGAGGCATCCGGGCTAGGCATGATTGACGTCACGCCACTCTGCTTTATTATCAAGTCACAAATCATAGTCTGTGAGGGAGCCACAGCGGAATTATGTTGCTGCTAGAAGGCGAGCTGTTGTGTGTTTATCTTCTTGTACCTAGGGCTTTATTGTAGCTAAGACTTTATCTCTACTATGTGTACCCGGATGTGTGGGCATCTGAGACACTGTTCCGTGTAGCAGCCTGCAATCCTCACCACCCGCCTTTGGCTAGGATGCAGAGCTTCCAAGCGAGACCTTGCCTACGAGCTTGGGGTACTCAAGGCCCGCTACATTTTATGTGGCAGGCTGCATCCCTCACCTGCCTTTGGCTGGAATGCAGAGCTTCCAGGTGAGACCATTGCCTATGAGTCTGAGGTACTTTAGGTCTGTTACAGTGCTTGTTTGCTCCCCACATCTGCTCTGAGATGAGGGAGTATTGGCTTGGTTCCTTGAACATAAGTCAACAACACAAGGACCTTGTCAGCTTATGCTCTGGTCTCCTTCATGTCCTCCTTTCCTTTTTCTTTTAAGCGCAGTTCATGGACCTCTACTTGGAGATCTTTGATGGCTCAATCTTCTGCCCTGATGCATACTGAGAAACAAGACAGTATAATTAAAAGTTGCCCAGTTGCCGGGCTCGGTGGCTCAGCCTGTAATCCTCGCCTTTGGGAGGCTGAGGTGAGTGGATTGCCTGAGCCCGCGGTTTCAAGACCCGCCTGGGCAGCGAGACCTCATCTCTACAATAAATCAAAAAATCAGCCGGGCGTGGTAGCGCGCGCCTGTAGTTCCGGCTACTTGGAAGGCTGAGGCGGAAGGATCGCCGGAGCCCAGCAGGTCGAGGCTGCGGTGGCTGGGAGCGGCCACTGCACTCCAGTCTGGGCGACAGAGTGAGACTCCGACTCAAAAAAAAAAAAAAAAAGTTGCCCAGTCCATGACCCTTCCCTAGTGTTGGGGATACGATGCCAGGCGGCCACAGAATAATGACACCTATGCCAGGGCGGAAACTGGCAAGCCATCACAGCGAGTATGGCCAAGAACAGGGCAGACGGAGCAGATGTGACCCCTCTGTTGTTTCGCACTATTTATTCGGCTTTAACTGTTAGCGCCTCTGATTGCGCCTAAGAAGGAGGAACGGCTTGACGTCTGTCCCAGAGCGGGCCGCGGGGAGGCACAATTCCCAGTGGGATGAGGCACAGCCTCTAGAATGAAGGGATCAGGTTTCCTGTCCAATCCTCTCTTGATACTCTGGAGCTGGGGTCCGGTGTAGAGTCCGACGAATCGCACAGGTAGCCATGGAGGTCTCTCTGCATTCCTAGGGAAAACACAAGCACTGCCTTACCCCCAAATGAGTACCGGATCAGGTCCTTGCCACTGACCCATTAAGGGATCCTTCCATCGAACCAAAGCCTCGGCTTTAGAGAAGGATGCCAAAAGCGTTTTGCAGCTGATACCCCTTCATTATCCAGATTAAGAAAATTAAGAATAAATAGTGCATATGCCAATAGTCTATGTGGGGAGGAATGTGTATTTTCCCCCTTTTTAAAGTTTAATAATTGAGATGTAAGCATTCTATTGGCACGTTCCACTATACCTTGCCCCTGTGGATTCTAGGGGATTCCGGTAGTATGAAAACTTTGAAATGTGGAACAAAATTGGGCAAAAGACTTACTGACACAAGCGGGGTCGTTGTCAGTTTTAATAGATTTGGGAATGCCCATGACAGCGAAGGCTGCAAAGCAATGGGCTATAACATATCGAGCTTGTTTCTTCTGATCGGGCTGAGGCAAAAATAAAATCAGAGCACGTGTGCACTGTAACGTGCATATAGGCTAACTTTCTAAAAGAAGGGATGTGTGTGACATCCATTTGTCATAATTGTCCTGGCAACAGACCTCAGGGATTCACACCCCCAGTAGGAGGAAAGTGAAACTGAGGACAAATAGGACAATTTTTTACTATTTATCGAGCCGTTTCTCTAGACAATGAAAATTGGTGATGTAAACTTTGGGCGTTCTGATGATGAAAGGCATGGGGAGCAGTAGCTTCAGAAGCAGGGGATAGCAAAGGAAAAGCAAAAAATCACGTAGCCTCATCAGCAAGGGCTTTGCTTTCGGATAATGGACCAGGAAGGGCAGAAGGAGCACGAATATGGGCAACATAAAGGGGCTCCGTGTGAGTGCAGATATGCCATCGAATGGTCTGCAAAAGAGCAATTATGTCAGTGGGTGAGAAGGAAGGGACAGTATGCAGACTAGTAGTTTCCAAACGACGCAGCACTCCTGCAACGTGCTGACTGTCAGTGTAAAGATTAAAGCATCGCTTGGGGAGATCTGCAAAGACCTGACAAACTGCAAACAGCTCGACTTGTTGAGTGGAATCGTAATCTGTCTGAAAATGAGAAACAACACCATTAATGACAGTGGCTGCTGTCCCAGAAGAGGAACCGTCTATAAAAATCAAATCAGCGTCTTGCAGAGGTTGAGCACTGGTAACCTGAGGAAAAATAAAAGAATGATTTTTTGCAAAAGTAAGAAGTCGAGAAGGAGGGCACTGGGAATGTATTTGCCCAGAAAAGTGGGCTACAGCCAACTGCCACGCAGGGCATGCCCCCCAAAGCCAAGTTGTCTGAGGAGCAGTGTAAGGTACCACAATTAAAGCAGGCTCACGGCCAGAAAGCTCCCTGGCTTTCACATACCATGTTTCACATACCCAAACCATTTTTCGACATGCTAGAACCTTCTATTTTGTTCTCTACTTTCTCTCCTTTATATAACCAGCCATTCTATAGAGAACAAAAATGTACCATACAAGAATCTTTCCTATGTGAAATTATTTCTCTTTCCTTTGTCCTTTCTTACCAAAAACATACCTTATACCAACAGCTTTCTTTACATTTTTCTTAATCTTAGTGCTTTAACCAAAGCAATAAGTTCAGTCATTTGTGCTGCGGTGCCAGGAGGGAAAGGCGCACTTTTAATTACTTTGGTAGTGGCCATGATAATGGTAAGTGTAACCATTCTACTGCCCCCTTAAATCTTTGACAGACAAGTGAATCTTTTCCCGTAAATCTTTGTCAAAGACCTGACAAACTTCCCTGACTTTTTCTTAATACAAAGATAGGAGCGTTCCAAGGATTGTTAAACAATTTCAAAGTTTTAATGAGTCCCATTTCAGGGACTGACTTGGATCCTGAGCGATGCAATACTAAATACCTATGTTCAGTTTACTTGTGTCCCCAAAGGATTTCTAGTGATTATTAAGCTTAACCGCAAATCGAAAGATTGTATTGACCTAGACCTACATCTGATGGAGTTTTTTTGGGATCTGCTGAGGGCTGGTGTAGGCTGCCATTTGGCCTGCAGTAGAATATAATTTTTAAAATGTTTGAATGCCTTTGAAAACCTACCTATAGGAAATCTATGTCTAGCCTGTGCTAGCTACCCTGCCTCAATTATTTGTTCTTTGTAGATTTTCGATCCCATAATCATATGGGGTGCTGAGGGGTGAAGGTCCGTTTTCTGTAACTTCTTCAGAGCTGACAATGGGCATAGTCCCGCCTAGCCGGAGATCGAAATCTCTCCCTGTCTGACTTGAGGCGTCCAGATCTGTTTCAGCAGTGGCATTGTTTGCAGGCACTGGCTGGAATCCTTGCACGACCCTTAGGTGGGCATGAAATTGCTACATTCTGGCTTAATAGCAGGAATAAATGAGGGAAACCCCTCTTTCAAGAAGTAGAAGCCAGGCACACATTTTGACAATTTTAGGTGGTGACTGATCACCTTTTTTACAAAAGCTATAAGGCCTGAAGTTATTAGCATAACTTAAATGGTGAACTTTAATTTTTGTGACTTTATTACAAGTACCAGCTTTTGGAGTTTTTAATGTATTTTTGGAGTACAGTGGTAGGCTGACAAGTTGTTTTAGATTATGATTTGAACCAAGCACTCAAGTGAATTTTATATAGAATTTGAAGAGAAATCTGAAAATATTTGGAGACTTGCATCCAGAAAACACTTTATTATATCTAGAATGTTTATAGAATTTCATATATATGTATGTGTGTGTATATATATATATATATATAGATATAGATCTTATTTGTACACCAACAACCCTTTTATAGTATTCCTTTGCTTTTTGCTTTCCTTCTTTTTACTCTTTTATAGATAACCTTTTACAGTCATAATATGAATTAACCTTTTAGTAACTTTTATTAGAGGGTAGGTGAAACATTTAACTTTTGGAACACTAGAGAGCAAGTGTCAGGAAAAAGAGGTTTAGTATGAGGATAAGGGCTAAAACCTTAGCCTCAGTATTAATCAAGAAATTAATTAGAGCCTGGCTCGGTGGCTCAGCCTGTAAGCCCAGTGCTTTGGAAGGCTGAGGTGAGTGGCTTGCCTGAGCTTGCGGATTCGTGACCCACCCGGGCAACATGGCAAGACCTCATCTCTACAATAAATCAAAAAATTAGTCAGGCGTGTTAGCGCACACCTGTTGTTCCAGCTACTCGGAAAGTATTGTATTGACCTAGACCTACATCTGATGGAGTTTTTTTTGGATCACCGGAGCCCAGCAGGTCGAGGCTGTGGTCGCCGGGAGCGGCCACTGTACTCTAGTCTGGGTGACAGAGTGAGACTCCAACTCAAAAAAAAATAAAATTTAATTTGGACCCCAGCTGCATTCATACAGACCCAGGGTTTCTCTGGGGTGATGGCAAGCAGAGCGCTGCGCTGGGCCATGACCCCCCTCCCCCTCCCGGGCTCCTTTAGTCAATGGCCACCATCACTGAGCTAGGTGTCCCCCCCCGAACTTCGGGAGATGCCCCACCGCCTCTTTCAGTGGCCTTTTAGTCGGGTCCAGGGGCTTAGGCCATCAAGAACAATTGCGCTTTACATGCCCAGATTGACCCCATTCATAGAAGTTGATACCATCCCCTTTAGCAGATTGATTCTTGTCAGGTCTCTTTTGGGTGGCTAGAGCTTTGCCATTAGTGGCAACTGCCAATAGGTTTGTTTACTTTTCGTCTCACTGGTGCTCATTCTGGAGTCCCTCCCCTTCCCTTTTTCCCCCCTGGACTTTCCAAAGATGCGTTCAAAATGTCTTGGTACAAGACCCTTTTAGAGTGAACAGGCCACGTAGGTGTAAAATGATCTGTTCCTACTTATTTCTAATTATGAACAGGCAAAATTGTCAAAAACCCTTATGAATTACTAAAGAGTAGCCTCAGTTGTACCCTTCCCTGGTCATCACAGCCTGTAGTCTTTACCGGATAGGCGTGAAATCCTTCCAAATCATCTCCCCGCACAAAGGGGACTGAACAAGCTTCTGTGCAGGGGAGAGACACACACCAGACTCCTCCTAACATCGGGCGGTGGAGGTTAGACAGGAGCCAGGAAGGGGGAGGGCACAGATCCGCGATCCACGAGCAAGGCTCTATTTGGCATCCATTGAGGGTCTGCTGAGACACAAGGGTGGTCCTTGCCACCTCCAGGAGAGATCTCCTCCTTAGAAATTGAGGAAGGATGCACCAGCATTGAAGGAACTTCCTCTTTTGAATTTAAAGTGTGACACAAAGGCACTTCCTCCTCTGAAACTGAGCACTTTTTAGCTAAAACAGTCAGCAAGTCCATAAGTTGAGCAAAAATATCAGAAGATAAAGAAGGAGCGGAGGGCTCAGCCTCTTTCGTAGGCAGGCCAGGAGGCACAGGAGACTCGGTCACAGAGCTCGGGTCGCCACGGATATCTTATCATTGTGATACTGAGCAGCAGCCTCATCCAATTCCTGCTGAAAATCTCCAGGGGAAAAATCCTTCCTGTCCCTGCTGGACCCCAAGGCAGGGGCCGAGGGGGAGCGTCGCAGCGACAGAAGAATCTGCTCTGCTCTATGAAGTCCATGACAGGGGTCTAAGCAATCCCTTACTAGATTCCTCAGAGCAAAGGCATCTACTGGCACGGCTTCAGGACCGTGCGCTTGATAATAATTCTTCAAATGATTACCCACTTTGTCCCAAGTAGTCAAGTTAACCGTCCCGGCCTCAGGAAACCAGGGACATGCTTCCTCTATAGACTGTAAAAATCTATCTAATTACCTATCTGTAACCTTAGTTCCTCTAGCTTTCAGCATAGATTTTTAACATCTGCACAAAGAGAGTGCATTTCTTAGGATGCAGATGTCCCATGTTTAACTCCCAATGATTAATCCTTTTCCCTGGGTTACTTACTCACGCACACAAAAAACGCCTGCCTCCGCGAGGGTTCCTCTCCAGCCAATGCTGTCCCCAGAACTCAGGTCCCTGTTTGGCACCACTTGCAGAGGTCCAGCCTCTGGTGAGCGGGGCCTGAGTTGGGGGGAGGGAATGAGAAAGAAAGACAAGAGACAGCGGGATTGGGAGGTCTCTCTCCTCAATAGGTGAGAGCAAGTTTATTATTCAGCATGCCTCTTACATGAGGCAAAACTAGGGCAAAACTGTACAAGGGAGGGCAAAATCATACAAGGGGCTATTGAAAAATTAAGCAGCATCAGCATCCGGGCTAGGCATCCGGGGCAGGCATGATTGAGGCATCCGGGCTAGGTGTGATTGACATCACGCCGCTCTGCTCTATTATGAAATCACAAATCAAGGTCTGTGAGGGAGGCACAGCAGATTTATGTTGCTACTAGAAGGCGAGCTGTTCTGCGTTTATCTTCTTGTACCTAGGGCTTTATTGTAGCTAAGACTTTATCTGTGCTATGTGTACCCGGATGTGTGGGCATCTGAGACACTGTTTCGTGTAGCAGGCTGCATTCCTCACAGCCGGCCTTTGGCTAGGATGCAGAACTCCAAGCGAGAACGTTGCCTGTGAACCTGGGGCACTCAAGGCCTGCTATGGTGGCAGTGCTTGTCCGCTCCCCACATCACCTCTGCTCCGAGATGCGGGAGTGTAGGCTTGGTTCCTTGAACACAAGCCAAGAACACTAGGACCTTGTCAGCTTATGCTTCTGTTTCCTTCAGTACGACACCACATCCAGGTAAGTTTTTATATTTATTATAGAGATGAGGGCTTGCTAGGTTGCCTGGGCTTGTCTCGAACTTCTGGACTCAGGCAATCCTTTCACCTCGACCTCCCAAAATGCTGAGATTACAGACATGAGTCACTGCACCCAGCCACTTTTCTTTCACCCTTTAAAGTAAACTGTTACCATCTATGTACCATTCATGCTCTGGATCTATGAGGGAACATTTGTTAAATCTGCTTAGACTACCCTAGAAACTTCTAAAGTTTCCGGGCACACATGTTCTATGGTCCCTGGTGTGGACCTCAGAGTAGCCTGGTTTAGAGTGTGTATTATTGGGTAGTAATGTTAGGATCTCCCACCAAGAAAGTCTGGTATTTGGGAAGGCATGAGCTGGTGAGAATCCTACAGGCATTATTATTTAAAGTATCTATCCAGAGGCTGGGTGCGCTGGCTCAAAACCTGTATCGCAGCACTTTGGGAGGCTGAGGTGAGAGGATTGCCTGAGCCAAGGGATTCAAGACCATCCTGGGCAACTGAGACCTCCTCTCTACAATAAATCAAATAATAAGCCAGGAGTGGTGGTACATGCCATTAGAAAGAAAAATTGAAAACATTAGAGACATGCAGCTAGGTTGCAGCTTAAATTGAGAATTTAAAATGAGTAAACATTGGCAAGAGAAAACTGTCCCTTTTGTTTTTATGTAGGTCTAATATACCTTTATAGTGATTGATATACTAGACGGTGAAGCCCAGGTTACCCCCATGCCAGTGAGATGGGAGACTGACGTTTCTCTAGTTTCGCTCAAAGATGGCATGGGCTTTCTGACAGGGAACTATTACCTTAACGTTTAACAAAATAATTAGTAGTACTTTAAACAGAAAGTGATTGTGCTATCCATTCTATATTGGATTAGTCACCCTTGTGTCTGGAAGGAGATTTTAAAGTTGTTAGTAATTTGGTACTGAAGAGTACTATAGCTGATCACAAACTTCTGCGAGTGAAATCAATTTATCTGTTTGCAGTCAGTTTGGGAGGGTGAGGGGTAGGTGAGGTTCCTGGGGCTTTTTAGCCCACTCTAGAGACACTGAATGGAGAACTTTAAGAGTTTAAGTGTTGCCGGGCTCAGTGGCTCAGCCTGTAATCCCACGCCTTTGGGAGGCTGAGGTGAGTGGATTGCCTAAGCCCACGGGTTCGAGACTCACCTGGGCAGCGAGACCTCATCTCTACCATAAATCAAAAAATCAGCCGGGCGTGGTAGCGCATGCCTGTAGTTCCGGCTACTTGGAAGGCTGAGGTGGAAGGATCGCCGGAGCCCAGCAGGTCGAGGCTGCGGTGGCCGGGAGTGGCCACTGCACTCCAGTCTGGGTGACAGAGTGAGGCTCCAACACACACACAAAAAAAAAAAAAAAAAAAAGAAAGAGTTTAAGTGTTAAAATGTTTAAAAGCATAATGCCATGACACAAAATTACAGTAGTTATGGCAAAAGATACTTATTTGGCCAGAGTGATTGTCCAAAGATTTTGAAAAGAAAAAACAAAACCTCGCTTTTTTGTAACAAAGACAATGGGGAGAAGCTAACTGATTTTTTCTTTCTTCCCCCTTCTGTTGCTTAAAGGAGAACATTCTTCTGGATAAGGCTCTATGATTTCAATATGGATGGCCCGGACAAAAAGGCTGGCATGTGTGTTACATTAAGAAAGTAATTTGGGCTCCAGCGCCCTCATATTTACCGGGGGGTTGTTGCAGGGATGGTGAGCCAGTGCCAGGCTGTTATCAGATTTGCAGGCCTCCATACGTGGCCACCATTAGTGAGCCAAGTGTTCTCTCCTCTCTTCAGTAGAGAGTGCACCTGCTTCCCAGTGGCTTTCTGGCCTGTGTGGTGGACAAGATCCAGGAGGTTAAGGCCTTTTGAGGGCAACTATGCTTTCAGTGCCCCGACAGACTCTCCCCATCAGCAATGGACACCATCCCCTTACCAGGTCTATTTTTCCCAGGTCTTTGTTGGGCAGTTGGAGTTTTGTCACTAATGGTGACTGCCTTTTGGGATGCCTCTTTGGCCCTCTGGTTCTGCTGCACTCCAAGTTGGCACTGTTTGTTTGTTTTTTTTCTTAATGTTTTGGTTGAAAAAGAAAAAAAAAACATTGTTAGGGTACGGACAGACAGGGTGAGGGTGGAGAGACAGAGAGAGGCATGCAGCACTGCCGGGGCTGGCAAGCCAGAGATCCGAGCAAATGCAAAGAATTGTGACACAGAGGTGAGAGAAGAAATGATTTATTTAAGAAAAGTTCACCCCCCACAGACAGGGAGTGGGCCTACACTCTAGGTGAGTGTGGCCGCATAGCCCCCCAGAGTTCTGGCTTAAATCCTTCTCTTGGAGGTGTTGCACATGACTGCCGTGACTGCTGTGATTTCCTTGTCGACCCCCTGTGGATGTCTTGGAGAACCTGTGACACAGAGACCCACTAATGTCCACCCACATTATCATAGCCCCTAGAGAAGGGCATGACAAAGATTCTAATTCTCCTGTATCTTCCCAAACAACATTCCTTGGAGTTAATGGAGGGTGCACCTCCCCTTATCTTCTAGGCATTCCCAGTGTGTAGCCTGGGGGATCCTTGGTTTCCCTGTAGATAGGGCCCAATTTACTGGAAGATCGAGTCCCCACTTGCTCTCCCTCTGAATGGTTATCACTTTTGTAATTGCAAGTTTCATGACTTTTACAGTTCTTGACTAGTGTATGATATCTTAGGGCTTGCAAATTCCTTTTACTCTAGGCAAGCTTGATTGACACTATGAGATACCTGGCACCAGGAAGTCTGTTCCTGAAAAGACAAAGATGGCAAAGTTAATTTTACTTAAAGTGTGCATTTCTCCAAAAGCATAGCTCCTACTTTCTCATCATTGTATTAAGATTTAGGAAGAAGAGTAAAAAAAATGCATTTGCCACTGTCAGCCTGTCAAATGTAAAGGCTCCTTTTTATTAGGTTATCATATGAAACTTTTAAACCATTTCTCTGTTTGTGACAGTCTGATGCAAAACCCTTTAGAGTGAACAGACCACATGGATGTGTAATGATTTGTCCCTACTTATTTATAATCATGAACAGGCAAAGTTGTCAAAAACCCTTATAAATGACTAAATTGTAGTCTTAGTTGTTAGGTGTGGACAATTAAGTGAAAGTGACCGGTTCCCATCCTCACTGGGCACACAGAGTACCTAGTATTTTATCCGTCCATCAGGGGAAGTACTAGGCTTTAGTAAAAGTGACTTAACCAGGTGGGAATGGTGTTATTTAGCACTAATGTGTTAACACATTGTAAAGTTGGAAGTAAAATAGAGCATTTGCATGTTTGGTTTGAAAAACAGATTAAAATTACAATCGACCTTCTTTGTTCTTAATTAACAGGTTAATTTGCATGATCCCTTTAGTTTTGTCTGGAAAGATGGTTGATATGGTCCCAGTTTAGATATGATGTAAGAGAGATTTATGACAGAAAAAACTAACAACGGAGAACCTCAATATCTTTTTGCCACAGTCCCTCCCACCAGGGGAGACCTGTTAAGCCATGTGGAAACCTGAAAGGACTTCCCAAGTATCCGTGGGGGTGGTGCCTTCCTGTAGCTAGTAGGGCTGCTGCCAGGGGGTTATCAAGCAGTGGGGGGAGGGAGGGTCAGAGGCGGGGAAGCTGGGGTCAGGTGCCTTTGCCTTTGGTGCTGGCCACACCTCCGCAGTGAAAGGTGGAGGGCGAGAAAAAAGAGAAGGATGGGAAACTGATGGAGAGTGGAGTAGCAAAAGCAGATGACAAGAGAGACAGGAGAAGTGAACTAGCTGGGTTAGCAGGAATCGGAGTTGTCAAAGGAATAGGAGAGTATGAAGGAGGTGAAAAATCTTTTGAGGGAGGGGCGGGTGAGTCAGCCGGATCAGTATTCTCTGATGAGCCTATGGACCATTGGATCTATGGAGCCAACACAAAAATACAGCCGGAGGAACAGATATCTGGGTGGCGAGCTAACTCATAAAAGATCTGAATATATGGGATTTCAAGGTGTTTGTCATTCCTTTTGAAGTACAAATCAAGCTGCAGAAGGGTGTTAGGGGCTAGAGAGCCACCCTCTGGCCAGGTTTCATCATGCCCCAGCTTATATTGTGGAATTCCCTGTACTTGGCCACCAGCTGAAAGGGTCAGCTGGGTCTTTATATAAGAGTCTCTTTCCTATACGGAGTGAATTGTGAAGGTGCATAAGACTTTCGGGAACTGGGGGGCTGAAAAGCCTTCCCTTGGGATTAACCAGGGCCCTATATTAGCCCCTGTTGTCTACCATTGATTTCTTCCTCTAAATATTCAAAAAAAATTTGGGGAATAACGAGAGACTCAAAACTGAATAAGCAGCAAGAGCTGATGTTTTGCACCTTGCAGCCTTTCTATTTCCTAAGGCTTCGAAGCTGGTGGTGTCCTTTGCGGTGAATCTGCACCCTGCGGGAACCCGGCAGCTTTGATGAGTTGAAAAATTAAGGGCCTCTCTGGTAGGTGTTCCCTTAGGAATTAGTGCTCCTCACTTTTCTTAAATAGCTGCATGGAATGTGGGATGTGAAACATACTTAGAATTTATACATATTAAGCTTTTGTTTTTTTCACAGCAAATGACGAATTAAGGCAATGAGCTCTGTCTTTTCAGCAGATTACCTGGGGACAGAGGTGCCCTCTATGGGAAACGAACTCACCTGTCCAAAATCAAAGGATGAACACAGAGACGTGGAGTGCAGCAGAAGCGAGACTTTAATGACGGTTCCAGATGGTTTGTCTGGTGGGCAGGCACACCAAAGCGGAAGAATCAGACTTTTATCCCAAAAGGCAGGTCCCTCTCCGGGTTTCCTCATGCAGGAATACTGCAGAAGTTACGGCTTTCCCTATAATGTATGGACACATTTTGATTGGCTTACACAGAATCATTTCATTTGCATGTCCTATAGCCGATTGGCTTACAGAATTACCACTCTACAGGATCCCGCCAAAAGTTTAAACGTGAAGCATGTCGAAGTAAAAAGCCCACGAAAGGGAAGCCTAAAGAAGTGGGAAGTGAAACAGCGAAAGAGAACACAAAGCATTTAGACACCATCTTGAGAAACCAAGGTAAGATAGGTTCCAATTTAAAAATAAATGACCGCCGGGGTGGTGCTCAGCTGTACGCGCCTTATAGCTGGGGAGTGGAGGCGAGCGGGGTTCGGGCCCCCTTTGGGCGCAGACCTCTCCTAAATAAAAAAAAAAAGGGGCGTGGGGGATGCAAGAATCAGAACGGAAGTGCTGAGGTGGAAGGATTGCTGGAGCAGAGGTTTTGAGGGGGGGCGGGAGCGCCACGATCTCTGTGGCCAGACATGGATCATACTCAAAAAAAAATAAAAAAATAAAACTATAAAAATCAATATAATTCATTTTGCATCTTCTATAATCAGTGCGGGTGTTGGGGCTGGCCCCCTTCCTTTCTCTCCCTTTTTTTTCCCTTTCTTTCCCCTTCACTGTCTTAGTGAAGTCTCACCTTCACGTAGGTTAACTCTGGGCTCAGGTCATCCTTCCTCTCAGCCTTCCAAGAAGCTGGATACCAGCCTTATAGACCACATTGGTCTATTTATTTTTTTATATTATTGTAGAGATGAGGTCTTGCCAAGTTGCCCAGCTTATCTCTAACCCTGGATTCAGGCAATCCTCTTGCTTGGCTTCCAAAGTGCTGAGATTACAGGTGTGAACCAGTGTATCCAAGCCACTTTCTTTCACCCTTTAAAATAAACTGCTACCATCTATGTACCACTCATGCTCTGGATCTGTGAGGAAAACATCTGTTGAATCTGCTCAGAATGCCCTAGAAACTTCTGAAGTTTCCGGGACAGCATGTTCTAGGGGAAACAACTAGGGATGGACCCCAGAGTGGCCAGGTTTAGAGTTTGATTTTTGGAGAGTAATGTTAGATCTCCCACCAAGAAAGTCTGGTGTTTGGTAAGCGGTGAGAATTACAGGCCCCTTGTTGTAGAACATATCTTACTAGAGGCTCATGTGCAGTGGTCAAAGCCTGTAATCACAGCACTTGGGGAGGCTAAAGTCGAGAGGATGTCTGAGTCCAGGGGTTCAAGAGCATCCTGAGGCAACTTTGAGACCTCTCTCTAACAATAAGATCAAATAATAAGCCGAGCTTGGATGTGACAGGCCTGTAGTCCAGCTACTTGGAAGGCTGAGGCTGAAGGATCACCTGAGCACAGCAGGTTGGGCTGCGGTGGCTGTGAGCGTGCCACTGTACTTCAGCCTGGGTGACAGAGTGAGATTCTGACTCAAAAAAATAATAAAATATCTAGCTGGTAGCGATGGTTCATGTCTTTAATCCCAGTACCTTAATACCAGCACTATAGAAACATCTTGGTCAGGTTTGATAACCTTGGTCTATCCGGGTCTCACAGCAGTGTCTGTGTCAAGGTGTGGCAGTGTCTTGCTGAGAGACATTCATTATTGTTGTTCCATGTTTTCTGTCTCGTCGAGAGAATGTTAGAGCATGAATTAGAGCAATGAACAAACAAACATTTCTTGTTAAACTTGGGATGAGCTTGGAAGTGAAATCAGGGACATGGTAGTCCAAGCTTATGGGAATGATGCCATGAAGAAAATGGCATTGTACAAATGGATTAAATGTTTTTCTGAGGGGAGAGAAAGCATCACTGATGAAGAAAGGTCAGATTACCCAGTAACAACCAGAACTGTCGAAAACATTGCCAAATTGATTGAATTATGTGTCAAAATCATCGGTTGACTGTGAGAGGCATCACAGACCAAATAAGCATTAGTAGAGAAATGGGAAAATCTTTCTTTCTTTTTTTTTTTTTTGAGTTGAAGTCTACATCTGCCGCCCAGGCTGGAGTGCAGTGGCATGCTCACAGAAACTGTAACCTTGACATGCTGAGCTCAGGTGATCCCTCTGCCTCAGTCTTCCAAGTAACTGGAACTACATAACGTGCCACAAACCCCTGCTAATTGTTCTTGATTTATTGTACAGTGGAGGTTTCAACAACTTGCACAGGCTGGTCTCGAACCTCTGGCAATCATCTCACCTCAGCTTCCCAAAGTGCTAGGATTTTAGGTATGAGCCACTGTGCCCGGCCTCAATAACACTTTAAAGACAAGAAAACTAATACTGACATGTACCTCATATTTTTATTTTATTTGTTTTTTTTGAGTTGTAGTCTCACTCTGTCACCAGGCTGGAGTGAAGTGGCATGCGCTCTCATAGCCACCCCAGTGTCAACCTTTTGGGCTCCGGCAATCCTGTTGCCTCAGCCTTCAATTAGCCAGAACTACAGGTGTGTGCTACCATACACAGATAATTTTTGATTTTTTTTAGAGACGAGGTCTCGTCAAGTTGCCCAGGCTGGTCTCGAACCCCTGAGCTCAGGCAATCTTCTTGCCTCTGCCTCCCAAAGCGCTTGTTCTACAGGTATGAGCCACCATGTCCAGCCTCTATTTTAAGAAACAACAGAAAACACTATCCCTTCTTAATTCTGATAAAATTAATCTTGTAAATGTTAACCGCAAATTAATATATTAATTTCTATATTTGTGAGTATATGTATTCATACCAAATTACAAATTTAAAACTTTAAAAGGAAATTGTAAGAATAAAAAATTCAGAAGATTTTTTTACAGTAAGAGAGAATACTATGCCTTTCAAATTTACACATAATAATTTTCTCATTATTGTATTAAAATCTGTACCCATAATAATACATGAAGCATTTTATAGGGTTTTATTGTTTATTTATTTATTTAACCATGCTGTGTTATCCTTAATTAGGCAAAGTTTTTTTTTTTTTTTTTTTTTTTGAGTTGGAGTCTCACTCTGTCACCCAGACTAGAGTGCAGGGGCCGCTCCCGGCCACCGCAGCCTCTACCCGCTGGGCTCCGGCAATCCTTCCGCCTCAGCCTTCCAAGTAGCCGGAATTACAGGTGCACACTACCACGCCCAGCTAATTTTTTGATTTATTGTAGAAATAGGTCTTGCCAAGTTGCCCAGGTGGGTCTTGGACCTACGGGCTCAGGCAATCCACCACCTCGGCCTCCCAAAGCGCAGAATTACAGGCTGAGCCACTGAACCTGGTCAGGCAAAGATCTTTTTAACACGTCACGGAGACCATTTCACCCATTGCTCTGTTTGGCTGCCAGTCTTTTGTCTTTCTCTTCAGCAATGGTGTGGCAGATACCTTTTCCTCTGGGAAGGGAACTGTCCAGTTTGTTGCCTTTGCCAATAACAAAAATGTTGGTGAGCTAAGTGGCAAAGCTGTTGCCCTCGGCATGTTTTACATGAGCCCCGTCAAAAGACCCAGGATGTCTTTCACTGTTGGTGATCATACCAACTCCTCCCAGGTTAGCACCTCCAGTGACCACACACTGGTTTACCAGTGTCACACTTGATGGAATCAGTCATTTTGCCAGTCTCCAAATCCCTCGAACTGGTGTCTTTCACCTTGATGAGGGGATCAGGTCAACGGAGGGTGCGAGCCTAGTGAGTCGCCAGAGGAGGATTTCCTTCTGTGCCCACACAGATCTTTCTCACGTTGCACAACTCGTACTTAGCCTCCTCAGTTGTGATACGATACACAGCCAGGTGACCCTCGGTGTCAGATCAGGCGGAAATTCTGTCCAGTCTTGTCAGTGCTGATGACATCCACAAACCCAGCAGGGTAGGTTATGTCAGTCCGGACCCGGCCATCGATCTTAATGACCTGCTGCATGCAGATATTTTTTACTTCATATCCAGTCAGAGCATACTTAAGTCTGTTTCTTAGGAAAATGATGAGAGGGAGATGCTCTATCAGCTTGTGTGGACCAGTGGATGAGATGAGCAAACACACGGTCAATTTATCCAGCATCCAATGCGTTGGAGCTGCTACCTGCTTCAGATGCTTCTTGGGACCACGAGCCATGACTGTGCTGGGCACAGAAAGAGCTTTATAGGGTTTTAAGAAAATAAAATATCGGCCTGGCTCTGTGGCTCCGCCTGTAATCCCAGCACTTTGGGAGGCCAAAGTGAGTAGATTGCCTGAGCCGGTGTGTTTGAAACCAGCCTGGGCAACTTGGCAAGACCTCATCTCTACAGTAAATAAAAAACTAGCCAGGAGTGGTAGCTCTTACCTGTAGTTCCGGCTACTTGGAAGACTGAGGCTGAAGGATCGCCGGAGCCCAGTGGGACTGTGCCTGGGTGGCTGTGAGTGTGCCACTGCACTCCAGCCTGGCCCACAGAGTGAGAGTCCAACGCAAAAAAAAATAGCCAGGCATGGTGGCACACGACTGTGGTTCTAGCTACTTGGAAGGCTGAGGAGGAAGGAGCGCCTGAGTCCAGCAAGTCCATAAGCGTGCCACTGCACTCTAGCCTGGGTGACAGAATAAGACTGCAACTCAAAAAAAAAAAGTCAGAATCAAAATGGAGCTGCTGATTTCAAGCCCTCCACTTGGAGCCAGGGAAGGCCATGAAGGGCAGGCTGTGATGCCTGTGTGCCTGTTAACGAGAACTGTCATAAAGGACTCTGCAAGTTCTCAGCCTTAGGCCAGCCAGGGTGACTCACATCTGTAATCCCAGCACTTTGCGAGGCCGAGGCGGGAAAATTCTTCTAGCCCAGGAGTTCAAGACCAGCCAGAGTAACACAGCAAAACTTCTCTCTACCAAAAAATTTGTTTTCAGTTATCTGGGTGTGGTGGTGCCTGTTGTCTCAGCTACTCAGGAGGCTGCGGTGAGCCGTTATGGTGCCACTGCACTCTAGTCTGGGCTACAGTGTGAGACTCTGACTAACAAACAAACAGAAACAACAGACAACCTTGATCGAGACCAGCGGCACTGGGCACAGAAAACATTTCTGCAAGGTCATCTGTCCAGTTACTGTGAAGCCTTGGCCAGGTAGCATCTTCTTACTGGTCGTTTTCACCAAGATAACCGACTCAAAGCAACTATGGGATCTTCCTCGTGTTGCCTCTATGCTCCTGCATCAGTCTCTTGACTGTGCACAAAGTTCACGGTGGCATCTGCTTGCCCACTGAATGCTACTCTAAACAAATCCTTTTCATTTACAGTCTCACACTATGTCTCATTTAAACTTTGAATTGTAATCCTTAGGGTGATCACTTAGAAGACAGCCGTTAGAATATGCAGTTTTTAAAAAAAATCAATAATGGAGCCAGCCAGTAACTCACACCTGTAATCGCACCTAATTGGGAGGCTGAGGCAGGAGGATGACTTGAGCCCAGCTGTTCGAGGCCACCTGGGCACCATAGAGAGACCCTGTCTCTAGGGGAAAAAGAAATCAATAAACAAATTAATATGGGAGAGTAAATTTGTTTAACCCAAAAAATGAGTAATGGTTTAGTCATATTATTATAACAGCAGTAATGGAAGATCAGAGTTAAAACAAATAGCGAAATAACAAATATAAACCCAAAGACATCAACAGTTACATTAATCGTAAACAAAATAAACACTCCATTCAAATGCAGCGATTGGGCCAGGCACAACAGCTCAAGCCTGGAATCCCAACACTTTGGATCACTTGAACCCAGGCGATCAAGGTTACAGTGAGCCATGATCATGCCGCTGCACTCCAACTGGGCAACAGAGCAAGACCCTGTCTCAAAAAGAAGTGATTGTCTGTAGCCTCCCATCCTCCCCGACTCCTGGTATTCCCTCTGTTCTGCAGTCCCCTCCCAAGTTGCACAAAAGTTGGCTTGTGTGACTAGAAGACGGCAGAAGGACAGCACGTCCCTTCTTTTTTGTGCTTTTGAATCAATGTCTCACTAGGGCAGTGGCACAGTCACAGCTCACTGCAAGCTTGAGCTCCTGGGCTCAGACAATCCTTCTACCTCAGGCTTCTGATTGGCTGGACTACAGGTGCGTGCCAACACTCCCATCAATTTTTTTCTATTTTTGTAGAGACAGGGTCTTGCTGTGTTGCCCAGGCTGGTCTCGAACTCCTGGGCTCAAGCAATCCTTGTACCTCAGCCTTCCAAAGTGCTGGGATTACAAGTGTGAGCCATCACGTCCAGCCAGTAAGTCACTTTTTAGAGTACGTTACACAAGATACTGCAGCTCCTACCACAGACGTACCCGTGGGGAAGGCAGTGACTTCCTGAGTCGTCTCCTTGGGAGTGGCTCTCCAGCCTCAATGAAGCCTTTAGAAAGGGTTCAAACTCTTTTCTGCAAAAGGTCACACAGCAAATATGGCAGGCTTTGTGGGTGATACCGTGTGTGCCTCATTACTGAGCTCTACTGATGAAACATGAAAGCAGCCATTAGACATGACATCCATGTATGAACATGGCTGTGTTCCAATAAAACTTTACTTATGGACACTGAAATTTCAATTCCATATAATTCTCAGTATCATGAAATACTATTCTTACGATTTCCCCCCCACTACTTTAAAACGTAAAAACGCTTTTAGATTTCACATCTGTAATCCCAGCACTTTAGGAGGCCGAGGCATGGAGAGGGCTTTAGCTCAGCAGTTCGAGACCAGCAACATAGCGAGACCCTGTTTCTTTTCTTTCTTTCTTTTTTCTGAGTCAGAATCTCAATCTGTTGTCCAGGCTGGAGTGCAGTGACACAGTCACGGCCACTGCAGCCTTGACCTGCTGGGAGCAGGTGATCCTTCCTCCTCAACCTTCCAGGTAGCTGGAACCACAGGTGTGAGCCACCATTCCCGCCTGATTTTATGATTTTCTCGAGAGACGAGGTCCCGCCATGTTGCTGAGGGTGGTCTTGAGCCCCTGAGCTCAGGCAGGCCTTTGCCTCTGCCTCGGAAAGTGCTAGGATTACAGGTGAGAGCCACTGTGCTTGGCCGAGACCCTGTTTCTACATATACAAATTAGCCTGGCATGGTGGCTCACACATAACTGCAGGAACTCCGGAGGCTGAGGCCGGAGAATGACCTGAGCCCAAGAGTTAAGGCCGAAGTGAGGTATGATCGCACCGCCACAACACTCCAGCCTGGGCAGCAGACTCAGTCTCTAAAAGAATAATCCATATTTTTAAAAATAAAAAATTGAAATCATCTTTACAATTTTTTTTTTGAGACGAAATCTCACTCTGTGGTCCAGGCTGGAATGCAGTGGCGCGCTCATAGATACCTCAGCCTCCACCTGCTGTACTCAGGCCATCTTTCTGTCTCAGCCTTCCAGGTAGTGGAATCACAGGCTGGAGACACCATACCTGGCTATTTTTAAAATTTATTATAGAGACTAGGTTTCACCATATTGCCCAGGCTGGTCTCAAACCTCTAGACTCAGGCGATCCTCTTCACTCTGCCTCTCAAAGTGCTAACATTACTGGCTGAGCCACTGCACCCAGCAAAACATCAAAAAAAATTTTTTTGAGTTGGAGTCTCCCTCTGTGGTCCAGGCTGGAATGCAGTGGCTCGCTCACGGCTACCTCAGCCTCCACCTGCTGGGCTCATGCCATCCTCCTGCCTCAGCCTTCCAGGTAGTGGAAACACAGGCAGGCGTCACCTCACTTGGCTAATTATTATTATTATTTTTTACTTATTGTGGAGACAGGTCTCCCATGTTGCTCAGGCTAGTCTCTAACTCCTGAGCTCAGGCGATGCTCTCGCCTCCACCTCCCAAAGTGCTGGGATCTTAGGCGTGAGCCACCGTGCCCGTCCAGAACCTCAATTTCTAATGAAACGCTTGAAAATAAGTCTCTGGCTGGTCACCTCCAAATACTTCATTGTGCATTTTCTCTTTTTTATAAAAAAGATTTATGCTAATTTTTAATATGAAAATTTATATTAATTAACATTGATAGTGACAAATCAAATCAAATCAAAGTAATTGATTCAACGAGGAGCCCTGCAGGACGAGGAGAATCCAGGCTCTCTCGGGCCCCCGTGGGCCAGGCGATCCCCCTTACCACCCACCCGCAAGAGCCCGGCAGGGGCCGCCCGAGACCGCCCGGGGCCGGGGGCGGGGGGCGGAAAACCTGGGGTCCTGAGCCGGCCGGGACCCGCGGGGCGCCGAGTCGTCCGCACCCGACCCCGGCGGCAGGGGCAGGCGAGGCCAGGCCCGCCGACCTTCCCCTCCCCTGGCAACGTCGGCGGCGGCCCCCAGGGAGTCGGTCACCAGCTGCCTGAGTCTGCGACCATCGCCGGGCCGCGGCCACCGAGGCGGGGACCCTCCCTGTCCCAGAAGCGCCGCCAGCTCCGGCGCCCGGCGGTGCCGCCGTCCCCACGCCGCCGGCCGAGAGGGGGCGCCCGCGAGCCGGCCTCAGCCTGGGAGTCGCCGGGGCCGGCGGGCGGGGGAGCGCGTCTCCACCCCTCCGGTCACGGTCACGGGGGGCGGGAGAGAACGGGCCCCGGCGCGGGGGGAGGGAGGGAGCCGTGCGGCCTCGGGGCTTGCGTGGGCAGCGGGACCCGAGCCGCCCGGGAGCCACCGCGTCTGCCCCAGGCGGAGCGGCAGACGCCCACAGAGCTTCCCGGCCCCGCCCGACACCTCTGCGTGGGGGGAGGCCAGGGGAGAGGAAGGGGGGGCGGGAGGAGGGGGCGGGGCTCACGGGACGCGGGGCGCCTCGTGCGCCCTTTCCCGGGGGGTCTGGGGTCTCCGAGTACCCAGAAGGTGGGGGCCCATTCGCTCTTTCGCAGGTGGACCCATGTCGGTGGCCTTCAGACCGCGGAGGGACACCCAGCGGGCCCTGAGCCCCTCGCCGCTCCCATAGGGACACATCAGCCCCAAAACAGCTGCATCACGAGACCCAGGCCCACCCCCATCCCAGATCGCGACCTCCCGAGATCTCGGACAGAAGCTGTCCTCAGCGGAGGCAGGTTCCAGGCACCCCACGGACTGGCTGTGTGACTCCGAGTCGGTGTCTCGACCCCTCCGACCCTCCGTTTCCGCGTCTACAGAAGGGACACAGACACGGCGCGCTGGGGGCTGACGCTTTATTGGCCGGCTCAGGCCCCGGTCCCGCCCAGCCTTCTGCTCAGAAGATCTGCACCCGGTCCACGTGCACGTCCCCCTCCACGTCCACCTGGCACACGTCCTCCATCGGTCTCCGGTGGCGGAAGACGTAATACTCCGAGTCCCCGACCAGGATCTGCGGGGCGAGGCGGGCGGTGAGGGTTCGGAGGCCGCGCTGTGCGGCCGGGGACCACCCCACGCCGCTGGGCCTCAGTCTCCCCGCTGGGAAAGGGCTCGTGTTTATTGCGGCCTCCCGTCGTGAGGACCAGACGCGCCCTCCGTTGAGCACAGCAGGAAGGTGCCTTTCTAGCGCCAGCCACGGACGCCACGACTTCGGGGTCTGCCCCGCTCTGCAGCGCTGACCCGAGAGTCACCGTCGGGGACCGTCTGGGCGACCCGCTAGGGCGTGTTCCTGGGCGCCGCCTCCAGCCTGTCCCGCCTGGGCCGCAGAGCCCAGGCCTCGGGCAGGGATGGGAGAGGGTGGCGAGGGCTACTCTGGGCCACGCCCTCCCCCAGGACCCCAGCCCGGGACGCGGGACGCTTGAGCCTGACCCTGCTGCCCCGGCGGGCGTCGCCCAGGCAGGAGGAGGGAGGGAGAGGGACCGCCCCGCCCCGCCCCGGCCCCGCCCCTCAGCCCGCCCCCTCCGGCCCCTCCCTTTCCGGCACAGGGACCGGGGAGAGACGCACCTTGTAGCCCTCGTTGTTGACGATGATGAGCACCTCGAAGGGCTGCCCCAGTTGGAAGGGGCAGCCCGCGCCGAACTCCTGTGGGCCCCAGGCGCCCCGCTCCCGGCTGTTGAGGACCACCGAGGGTTGGTTCAACCGGGGGCTGAAGTGCAGCGCGATGTCTGCGTCCTTGTCCTCGCCACACAAGAGGTTAATGGAGAACCTGCGCGGGAGAGGGGGGGTTAAGGGGTGGATGGGGGGAGGGGAGAGGCGAGGGTTCAGGAACCCCCAGACCACAGACGAGGGCCAGTGGGTCCGGACTCCTCATTTCCTAACAATCACACACCGTGGAAGAGGGGAGTGGACTGAGGCTGGGAACCCAGGCTCTCCAGACTTCCACAGTTTCATGGGTCCTGGGCAGACACACCGGACCAAGGTCAGCGTGGAAAGGGCCAAAGTGACCTCAGTTCCAAAGAGCCTGGGAGCTGCCAGGAGTCCCAGGGCTGATGGCCAGGGCGTTCCTGGGCCAGAGAATCCCCAGGTCCCAGTGGACTGGGAACCATACCGGGCAGCCCAATGTATCCAGGGTACCCCAGAATCCCTGAAGATCTGGAGGTCCCTCACACAGGACCGATAGGCAAGGCTCCCAGTGTCAGGGTGTCTCCAGGACTCAGGCATATGGCCAGGCTTCCGGCACTCACACATGGTTGACTCTGAACCCCAAATTGTTAGGAAGACTTGGAGACCGCAGTCACATAGTCCCGGGGAAAGAAAGTGAATACATCAGATCTCAGGTGGTCAGAATGCTCTGGGATTAAGAGTCTCTGGTGGGCAGAGTAGCCCAGGGTCTCCCTCTCTGGACTGCAGTACCTGTGGGGAGCTGTGCCCGGAGATCTCCCATGGCCCTTCCCCTGGGGCCTTGGTCTCACCATCCAGTCTTTTCAGGGACACCACGAAACCTGATCACTGTGCCTGCTTGGATACCATCAGGCAAGGGCTTGCTCCTGGCTTCCAGGATGTTCCCGCAAAACATGGTCTTGTTAGACTGAGGATCGCTCTGCAAGAGTTGAGGTGGGGTGTTGTGACCAGAGAGGCAGAGGGAGACATAAGACATGGGGGAGTCCAAGAGGAAACCGCCATGGCCGGGACCAGCAGAATACAATGGAAGAGGCCAGGTGTAACGGCTCACGCCTGTAATCCCAGCACTATGGGGGTAAG
>JAPVLO010004093.1:0-17629 GCA_027257055.1 Cephalopachus bancanus
CCTCCCTGTCCATCACCTGAGCCAGTACCTGATTTTTGCCTGTCCCTTTGTGATAAGGAGGAGCAGACCACCACCCAATCACCTTAATGATCTTCTCCCATCAAGGGGAATGGTTAAAAGGACTTAACCAGCCGGGCTCGGTGGCTCAGCCTGTAATCCTGCGCCTTTGGGAGGCTGAGGTGAGTGGATTGCCTGAGCCCGCGGGTTCGAGAGCCGCCGGGGCAACTTGGCAAGGCCTCCTCTCTACAATAAATCAAAAACTAGCCGGGCGTGGTAGCGCTTGTCTGTAGTTCCAGCTATTTGGAAGGCTGAGGTGGAAGAATCGCCGGAGCCCAGCAGGTCGAGGCTGCGGTGGCCGAGAGCAGCCACTGCACTCCAGTCTGGGCAACAGAATGAGACTTCAACTCAAAAAAAAAAAAAAAGGACTCAACTACAAGCCACCAGTGGCCATTGCCTTGCTAGACTCTGGTGTGGCCATGTGCTCTTTAAGCCATGGCTGTCGCCATGCTTCCTGCCTTCCCACCTTGGGGAGGTGAATCATCTCTCTCCCTTCTCTTTCTCGCTCTAATTTACTTTCTTTCTTTTTTTTTTTTTTTTGAGTAGCCTTGACCGTAGCCAAGACTGTAGCCTTGACCTGCTGGGCTCCAGCGATCCTTCCGCCTCAGCCTTCCGAGTAGCCGGAATTACAGGCATGCGCTACCACGCCCGGCTGATTTTTTGATTTATTGTAGAGATGAGGTCTCGCCTGCCTAGGCGGGCTCAAGCAATCCACTCACCTCAGCCTCCCAAAGGCG
This sequence comes from Cephalopachus bancanus, assembly GCA_027257055.1. Taxonomy (NCBI): domain Eukaryota; kingdom Metazoa; phylum Chordata; class Mammalia; order Primates; family Tarsiidae; genus Cephalopachus; species Cephalopachus bancanus. The sequence continues at coordinate 795 of JAPVLO010004093.1, forward strand.
CAGGATTATAGGCTGAGCCACCGAGCCCAGCTATCTAATTTACTTTCAAATAAGCTTTTCTTTCTTTGCCTCTTTGTGTGTTGCAATTCTTTGCATTACTCAGATCTCTGGGTTACCAGCGCACATCCCCAACATACCAGCTCCAGCTGTGCTGTGCCTCTCTCCATTTGTGACTCCACACTCACCCTATCTGTGCCCTAACAAAACTCTCTTAGCTGCCTTAAGTACTTAAAATTCTACACATTGGGGTTAACTTCTCAGTTGGTTGAGGGCACAAGTCTCTGGAGATGTGGGTCAGGTGAGTGAGAGCTGAAGCTGCAGATAACCTTTTTCTCATGATCTGAGGACCATGCTGAGCTCCTTATCCTTCTCCCTGCTCTCAGGACCATCATGCAGGTTGTGTGCAGCACAGTCAAGGGGTCAGTGTAAGCTGAAATCCAGTCCATGCCTGAAACCACCCATATAAAATTGACATCGGGCCACAGGGTGAAAGCTGTAGAAGAGACCTGAGCCCTGCAATGCTGCAGCTATGGTTTGAATTTCTGTCTGTGTGCAGTGGTACACACACGGCCACCCCACGGCCACCCCAGTGTCAACCTGCAGGGCGCTGGCAGTCCTTCCGCTTCAGCCTTCTAAGTAGCCAGAACTACAGGTGTGCACTACCACACCTGGCTAATTTTTTGATTTATTTCTTCATGTTTCCTGGGCTGGCCTCGAACCCATGGGCTCAGGCAGTTCTCTCACCTTGGCCTTCCAAAGTGCTAGGATTACAGGCTTGAGCCACCTTGCCGGGCCTATCGTTAGAATTTAACAAATCTGTTGATGCTTTCACTCTAAGAGAGGCAAGTGATTATCTTTATGTCCTGACCCCTGCGGGGGGAGGCTTCCCACAAGGCTGATAAACAGATTTTCCTTTAAGCAATGAGCCTAAAACTGCATGAGAAGAGTCTCCTTGAGAACAAAAGTGGAGGCTGATGGACAGAGTGGCTCCAGTCTCCAGGGATAGCCCCCCACCTCCTGCATACCTTCCAGTATACTATCTTCGTGGCTCACCATCCAGAGGTCACGTCTGATGGTCATGTCTGATACATCTGATGGTTACGGCACTTGTTTTATAGACAGCATCTATTGTAAAACCTAAAAATGGTGTTTGAGATATTTTTTAGACTCTCATGGACTTGAGGGCCCACCTGGGCCCAGAACACATACCGGGAAACTAGCTTCACTGGTTCTGTGACGCCCCCTCCCAGAACATGGTTCCACAACATGAAGATAGTTTCAACACCCTATGACATCATCAACCAATCAGCAGGCCAGGCACAGTGCCTCAAGTCTGTAATCCCAGCACTTTGGGAGGCAGAGGTAAGAGGATTACCTGATCCCAGGGGTTCAAGACCAGCCTGGGCAACTTGGTGAGACCCCATCTCTACAATAAATAAATTAGCTGGGGATGGTGGCACATGTCTGTAGCTCCAGCTACTTGGAAGGCTGAGGTGGAAGGATCACCTAAGTCCAGCAGGTCGAGGCTGCGGTGGCCGGGAGCAGCCACTGCACTCCAGTCTGGGTGACAGTGAGACTCCAACTCAAAAAACAACAACAACAACAAAACTCTGGCCTCAAGCCGGGCTCGGTGGCTCAGCCTATAATCCCAGCGTTTTGGGAGGCTGAGGTAAGTAGATTGCCTGCGCCGGCAGGTTCGAGACCCTCCTGGGCAACTTGGCAAGACCTCGTCTCTACAATAAATAAATAAAAAAAAATCAGCCGGGTGTGGTAGCACGCGCCTGTAGTTCGGCTACTTGGAAGGCTGAGGCGGACGGATCACTGGAGCCCAGCAGGTCGAGGCTGCAGTGGCTGGGAGCGGCCACTGCACTCCAGTCTGGGCAACGGAGTGAGACTCCAACTCAAAAACAAAAACAAAGAAACAAAAATCTCTGGCCTCCAAAGTCTCAGGGAGACAGATTTGAGAAATAGTTCCCATTTCCTTGCTCAGCTGCTTTGTGATATTAAACTCTTTCTCTACTGTAACAGCTGTGTCATTGGTTTTTCTGGGAAGCAGGCATAAGAACCCCATCAGGCTGTAACATGTCCACTCACCAAGTGCAGGGCTTGAGTCCAGTACAGGGTTGTTGTATCCATTCGCCAAAGGCCACTATGGACTGTACCAAAGGAGATGCCAGTTCATAACCTGCAAACTGGGTGGCCTTGTAGCTCACATCCTCCAAGTCAATTCCATATATTTTTATTTTATTTATTTATTTATTTTAAATTGGAGTCTGACTCTGTTGCCCTGACTGGAGTATAGTGGCCGCTCCCGGCCACCGCAGCCTCGACCTGCTGGACTCCGGCGATCCTTCTGCCTCAGCCTCCCAAGTAGCTGGAACACCCGTGTGCTACCACCCCCGGCTAATTTTTTTGATTTATTGTAGAGATGAGGTCTCGCCAAATTGCCCAGGTGGGTCTCGAACCCATGGGCCCAGGCAATCCACTCACCTCAGCCCCCCAAAGTGCTGGGATTACAGGCTGAGCCACTGAGCCCGGCCAAGTATTCCTTTTAAAAATCAACCTGAGCTGGGCTGGGCAACTTGGCGAGACCTCATCTCTACAACAAAATCAAAAAAATTAGCCGGGCGTGGTAGCACACACCTGTAGTTCCAGCTACTTGGAAGGCTGAAGCGGAAGGATTGCTGGAGCCCAGCAGGTCGAGGCTGCGGTGGCCAGGAGCGGCCACTGCACTCCAATCTGGGCCACGAGTGAGACTCCAACTAAAATAAATAATTAAATTTTAAAAAAAAACCTGCAAACTCCAGACTTGCTAGACAATGGGATGTGAGAAAATCAAATACCCAAAATGTCGTTTTCCTAAAAATGCAAGATAGTAATCCATTCATTGCTTTACCCCCAACTTTACCCCTCTCTTTATGAAGTTATTGGTTTACAACCTCTGCTTGTCATGTGTACCCTGAAGACAATTTGTTCTTTGAGAATCTGGTTTTGCTGGGCTCGGTGGCTCAGCCTGTAATCCCACACCTTTGGGAGGCTGAAGTGAGTAGATTGCCTGAGCCCGTGGGTTCAAGACCCGCCTGGGCAACTTGGTGAGACCTCATCTCTATTTAAAAAAAAAAAAAAAAAAAAAGAGCCAGGCATGGTAGCGTGTGCCTGTAGTTCCGGCTACTTGGAAGGCTGAGGCGGAAGGATCGCTGGAGCCCAGCAAGTCGAGGCTGCGGTGGCTGGGAGCGGCCACTGCACTCCAGTCTGGGTGACAGAGTGAGACTCCAACTCAGAAAAAAAAAAAAAAGAAAAAAAAACCCTGGTTTGCTAAATACAACCTTGCAAATTCCAAAGAAAAATGTATAGTCACAAAACCCGGCCCCCTCCCTTACCTAAACTAAGGTATAAAACCCCTCTCCTCTTTCTCCGAGTTGCTTAGCCTTGGAGGATTAGCCTGCTGAGTTGCACCAGCACTAATAAACCACTACTTCCTAAGATAGCCTCAGTGTCATGATCTCTCTGTTTTTCCCACAACAAGGTGATCCTTCCACCTCAGCCTCCAGACTAGCTGGGACTACAGGCCCCTGCCACCATGTCCAGCTAATTTTTTTATTTTATAAAGATGGGGTCGCTATGTAGCCTAGGCTGTCCTTGAACTCCTGGGCTCAAGCAATCCTCTTGACTTCCCAAAGTCCTGGGATTTCAGGTGTGAGCCACTGTGTCCGGCTTCAATTCTGTATTTGTTACTTTTTAGGTTTGTTGAGGTCGTCCTTCACCCCCACTGGATTCAATGAAGTTATGATTTGATTCTACTCTGGTTCTGTTCTGGTTTTTTTTTTTGAGTTGGAGTCTCACTCGGTCGCCCAGACTGGAGTGCAGTGGCCACTCCTGGCCACCGCAGCCTCGACCTGCTGGGCTTCGGCGATCCTTCCGCCTCAGCCTTCCAAGTAGCCGGATTACAGGCATGCACTACCACGCCCAGCTGATTTTTTTGATTTATTGTAGAGATGAGGTCTCGCTGCCCAGGCGGGTCTCGAATCTGCGGGCTCAGGCAATCCACTCACCTCAGCCTCCCAAGGCGCGGATTACAGGCTGAGCCATCGAGCTGGCTTGTTCTGTTTTTTTTATTTTGTTTTTTTAGACACAGGGTTGTGCTCTGTTGCCCAGTATGGAGTGCATGGTGCGATCACATCTCACTACAGATTTGAACTCCTGGGCTCAAGCAATCCTCCTACCTTTGCCTTCCTGGTAGCTGGAACTATAGGCATGCGCCACCATGACCAGCTAATTAAAACAATTTTTTTTAAAAGACAGGAGTCTCAGCCGGGCTCGGTGGCTCCGCCTGTAATCCCAGCACTTTGGGAGGCCGAAGTGAGTGGATTGCCTGAGCCCGCAGGTTCAAGACCCATCTGGGTAACTTGGCGAGACCTCATCTCTATAATAAATAAAAAAAATTAGCTGGGCGTGGTAGTGCACCCTGTAATTCCGGCTTCTCGGAAGGCTGAGGTGGAAGGATCGCCGGAGCCCAGCTGGTTGAGGTTGCGGTGTTAAACCCAAAATTCAAAATCCGAGAGACCACAAGGAGCCAGCTCCGATGCAAACACACGAGGGTCTTTATTCAGGCTCGAGTCTGGGCTCATGTTCGAAACCGACGCAGCAGCTTCAGGGACGAGAGCCTCGAGTCAGGTTAACACGCACCTTTTATACATAATTCTGAGGGAATGGGGTGGCTTTACAAACTTGTGCACACAGGATTGGATAAAAACTATGTGACGCAGTTATAAAGACTTTGATTGGTTGATTCGAGTTTGATTTGCGCAGGCTCAGGCTTAGTTATTCGTGATTGACGGAAAACGGCTAAACGGGCAGAGTGGAATGCCAGATAAGCTAGGTTTACACAGTCACTGTGACTGTGTATAAATCAGCTCGGGCACACAGGCAGGTTTGAGATAACGCAGAGCCCACCAGAAGTGGGCTGGCGCCACAGAGTCTAAGGAATGCCCGGAAAGGGGGCTTATCGTTTAACTTTTACAGCCCGTTACAGAAGCAGAAGAAGCCGGCATGGCAATTGGACAAACAAAAGCTTAACAAAGTTCTAAGTACAAACACTGCTTAAAACATTGTATAACTATACAATCAGTTACTCCCCGGGGCACCCGACATGTCCCTTGTTCTACGGGGTCTGAGGTAGGATTTAAAATACTAAGAATTACCCGGGGCTCGGTGGCTCAGCCTGTAACCCCACGCCTTTGGGAGGCTGAGGTGAGTGGACTCCTGAGTCCGCAGGTTCAGACCCGCCTGGGCGGGCGAGACCTCATCTCTACAATAAAAAAAAAAAATCAGCGGGCGTGGTAGCGCATGCCTGTAATTCCGGCTATTTGGGAAAGGGCTGAGGGGAAGGATCGCCAACCCCAGCAGGTCGAGGCTGCGGTGGCCGGGAGCGGCCACTGCACTCCAGTCTGGGTGACAGAGTGAGACTCCAACTCAAAAAAAAAAAAAAAAACAAAACTAAGAATTTATAAAATATAGTGAATGTGAGGTAGGAATATATAAAATGCAATGAACACTTTTTTACAGCAAGTATAGTTTTTTGAATCTCTTGGGTCTCTCTTTCCCCCCCTCTCAGAGGAACCTACAGAAAAGACCCAATCATGGGTCTACTGGGTTTCTTTAAGGCTATTTTGAAAATGAGTAGAAGAGCTGAGACAATGCGGGTGGGTACAAAGTGGTTAGTACTGTTGTTTGAGTACCATAAATTGAATGGTGCTGACTCGATTTTTAACAAAGGCTATAAGCTTGTTGATGATGCAAGGCCCAAATAAGTAGGAGAATTAAAACAACTAAAGGGCCAACTAGGGTGGAAATTAATGTAGTAAACCAGGGGGAGCGGTTAAACCATGCTTTAAATCAATTGAGTTGTTGCTCTCGTTTTTCAAAACTACAATAGTAGAAAAAAGAGACAATGAAATTCTTAAAGTTAACTGTATTTCTTTTAAAACCCTTTAAAAATATTAAAATTGGGCATGCTTGAACTAACATGATTTTTTGACGTTAGCATGACTTATTTTTAATATACATATTATTTTTTTGAGTTGGAGTCTACTCTGTCCCCCAGACTGGAGTGCAGTGGCCGCCCCCGGGCCACCGCACCCTCGACCTGCTGGGCTCTGGCAATTCTTCCGCCTCACCCTTTCCAAGTAGCGGGAAATTACAGGCATGCGCTACCACCCCGGCTAATTTTTTTGTTTTATTGTAGAGATGAGGTCTCGCCAAGTTGTCCAGGCAGGTCTCAAACCCCGCGGGCTCAGGCAATCCATCACCTCAGCCTCCCAAAGGCTGGGATTACAGGCTGAGCCACCGAGCCCAGCTTATAATAATTTTTATGAATAAAAAAAATTTAATTTTTATAATAGGTAGAGAAACCTTACACTAATTGTAGCTAAAGCTGGCCTAAAAGAATGCAGCCCAGTCTAAAGTACGGCTGGGCTCTCAGGAATGGGGCCCCAAACTTTGTGCTGGGCATTTCTGACAACTTTAGATAATTTTTTATACTATTGAAAAGCTTGAAACAGCTCTTATAAGTATATACTAATTCTACAAATAACTTTTAAATCTTATAAAGAAGCTTGTATCATGTATAAAAGGCTCCCAAATGTGACCTGAATTTGAATTATATCTAATACCTAAGCCGAAACCACATTTTTATGGGAAACAGGAATAATGGGTTTCTAGAGTGAGCCATGCCTGTCACAGTCACAGACCCTTTCAGCTTAGATCAGCAGAGTTTCTTTAGGTTACTTGCGCTGCCGGGTTTAAAGGAGGAGGAAAATGGGGTAAACAGCTCCTAACACATCCTAGCAGTCTCAGGGTCCAGGGCCCTTTCCCCTGATCCCTAACGCTCAGTGGGCCTCTGTGGCCAGCCCCCAACATCCCCCCCTTTTTTAAATTTTTTTAGCACAAAACCATGAAACTCGGTGTTGAGCTGAGAAATGGTTTTTTTCAGTACTCTGAAAATAACTGGAAGTAGGCATAGTAACACAAGAATCACTGCCCTGCAAATTCCTACATTAATGAGTATAGACATAAATGACCATTGATTAACAATGAGAAGTTATTAAATATGGAGCTAGCCAATTTATAGGCCCGGAACTGCTTTTCAGCAACAGTCATGTCCTGTATGTTTGATGTAATTTAGTAAGGTCTACACTCAAGTTAGAATGATTTTAAATTTCAAGGTATGATTCTTTATTTTGTTCCAATTATGGACAGACTTATTTACCTCTAAAGGAGTGAGGCAAATTCACTTAAACTCAGAGTGACATGGGAGAGCCAATTTTATCTTTAAAGTCACAAGCTCTTGTCCTATTGCTAAAACTGTTTTGTTTAAGCATTAACTTTATTTTTTAACTTTTGATCTATAATTTCCTGAGTAGCTAATGTAATAGAAACATTCTTAGATAACTGATCAGCAAAGGTAGCTGTATGAACTTTTTTTAGATAGAGCTACAGCTGAAACTGTTATTGAAGTAGCAACAGTTATTAATGCTGTAATTTTTAAAAATTAAAGTAGCTAAAAAAAAATCTTTCTGTCTTTCTAACACAGCATTAATCTTATATAATGTCTGTAAACCATATTCAGCTATTTACGGGATGACAAAGATATGGGGATTTTTAAATAGGGGAGTTGCTTGAGAAGGACAAATTTCTTATAAAAGGTTTTGGGTTAAACAATTAGTAAAAGCATTCAGTACAAGATATCTTATAAACATTAGCACGATAAATAATTTTAACAGTTTGATATTCATTCCAAACAAGAAATATAAAAGGGGGATTGCAAGTGTGCTCTAATAAGGTATGACTGAGTATGCCCAACAGATTTAGACAGGCTGACTGGCTGAAGGGCTGCGAGAGCTCTCCATAGATGAGGCTGAATAATCTGCCGGACACCGTACTTGATGGACAGTACTGGAGGCACCCATTCATTGGAATGACACCTAGCTGTGGCAAGTGTAGAGCCTTTAAAAAAACCCCAGTTACTAATATATAGTCTTTTACTGGGCACAGGATAGTCCACCTTAGAGTTATAAGCACAGTCTCTATTTCAGGAAGCCAGTATCTCGCTGGATGAGTGACCACCCCTTTTCCATATCATCGAAGGGGCAAGCAGGTACGCTGACAGGTGGTGAAGCCCTAGTCGCATGACTAGGGTTGGTTTTCCAGGCTTTAACTTTCCAGCCACCAACCGCCCTGATAAGGGCTTTCTGTACTCAGAGACTTAAAGGTAGATATTAAGCAAGAAGCCCGGTACCTGAACACGAAAAAAGCGGCCTTCTTATTTTCCTGTAAGGAGATTCTTTTATATTACCATAGGTTTAATTCTTTTACCCGGGGTTCCCAAATGTCTAGCCATAGCTGAATGCCTATGAACCCAAATTTAAAGGGTTTACAAAAACAAGGCATGATTTAAAATATGGTGGGGAGAACTATACTTGAATCTCTCATTTGTAATTTAATTATTTGATTTTAAAGTTTGGTGAGCTTTTTCAACTATGGCTCGACTGGGGGAAGTGTAGGGAAAATTTTTGTGGAGTAAAAAATGTTAAATTGGGAGCAGAACTGTGGAAAAAATTTTGATGTGTATGCCCGGGCCATTGTCAGGGAGGCTGGACATGCCTATAGTCAGGAACCCGAATAGGTGAAGTAAATTTTGGGGATGAACAGGAAAGGGCAGGACCTTAAGCAAATGCTATTTGGATTTAATAAAACATCAAGTGAGAGCATAGGGAAAAATTATTAAACAAACGATGACGAAAAGAGTTACTGTTTCAAAAAAAAAAATGTTGGAAAAGTGAAAGTTTCATAAATTGTATGTATCCATTAACATAAGTTGAAATATTTCCTTGTAAATTATTTATAGTTGTATTTTTAAAAAGGAAAAACAGCCACTTTGACACAAAGTCTGTAGAAAGAAAAATTGAAAACATTAGAGACATGTAGTTAGGGGATAGCTTAAATCGAGAATTCAAAACGATTGGCAAGAGAAAACAGTTTCCTTTGTTTTTTTAATAGGTCTGACATACTTTTACAACAATTGTAAAATCTCTATGTTAGAGAGTGAAGCCCCGGTTATTTTCCACTCATCCTATGTTGGATAGCAATTCTTGTGCCTGGGAAAGGGGATTTTAAAGTTTGTGCTGTTAGTGAAATTAATTTTCCTGGCCTTCAGGCAATTTAGAAGGGGGGGGGGTAGGTGTGGTTCCTGGAGCTTGCTGCTTATTTCACCCTAGAGACTGAATCAAGAACTTGAAGAGTTTAAGTATCAAAGTTTTTTTTTTTTAAAGCATGTTATAACACAAAATCACAGTAGTTATTGTAAAAGTTACTTATTTAGCCAAAATGACAGTCCAACGATTTTGAAAAGAAAAAACCTCGCTCTTTTGTAATAAAGACAGGGGGGGGGCTAAATTTAATTCTGTCTTTCTTTTTTTTTTATGTTTGATAAACTTATACCATTTTTTTACATGCTTAAACCTTTTATTTTTTTTCTATATTTTCTTTAATCAGCCATTTTATTATAGAACAAAAAAGTACTAATAATTTTTTTTTTATAATTATTTTTCTTTCCTTTATCTTTTCTTCCTAAAAACATATCTTACATCAACAACTTCCTTTACATTAAAAAAAAAATTTTAGAGCTCTAACCAAAGCATTAAGTTTATATGCAGTGGAAGGGCTTAGATAGGATCCAACGTGGAACTATTAGGGAAATCCAAAGCTATACAAAAGGGACCCAAAAGCACCTTAGCTAGCCCGTTTATTAACACCTTTTTTGTAGTTAGCTAGCAGGATTCATTTACCATGATCCTTTCACCTTTCTCGGAAAGAAGGTTGACACAGTCTCAGCTCAGACACAACTTGAGAGAAATTTATTATAAGAAAACAACAAAGAAGAATTTTCAAATATCCCCCGTCCCAGCCCCCCCCCCCCCGAAGAGACCCACCAAGTCATGTGGAAACTTGAAATGGCTTTCTAAGTGCATATGGGGGCGAGGCGGGTGAGAGAGGACAAAGGAGGTAAAAACCTTTTTATTTTGTTTACCGAATTTGCCTTGAATGCTTGCAATTTATTATTTTTTATAATATATATATTACTTATATTACTTTTATATTGGCTATTATATATATATATATACTTATATTGCTTATATTACTTATTTTGGCTGAGGATTCTAGGGTATACTTTTAAAATGAAATGATAGAACTACAGTCATTAGCATAAATTCTTCCACAGCAGTATTTAGAATCTGTAAGCTTTCATACTCATTTTGAAAGTTTTCCCACTGGTTTGCTCATGCTCATTAATTCTCTTTGTTCTCAGTTTCCTCTCTGCCTTAATCAAGTTGTGGATAAGGTAAATTTGTATGAGAAAAATTGTAACTTAAATACACAAAATAAATTCCTATTTAATTTTATAATGAATTATATGTAAAAAAAATTTTGTGAATTTACGCACGAGAGCAGGGGAGGTCCCGTGGTAGCATCTGGAAGGCACCCCTCCCAGGCCCCCCGGGGCCCTTTGGGGGGCAGGGCGCGGTGGCCCCCCAGGCCGCACGCAGGCTGCAGACCACAGCTTGCATGCTCTGCCCTGCTCACAGAGCCATGTTCACAGGGGGGCCAAGGGTCACCATGCTGCACCTCGGCCGCCCGGGCTGGGCTTTGTTTCCCCCGAGGCCAGGATCTGAGCGTCAGCCCTGTTTGGGTAGAATAAAAGATTTGGCCTGGGGGGGTTATCAGTTACATTCTGCCATACGAGGATGTAAGGCACCCGATCTGGGCGGCCATGACGGAGAACAGGAAGATAATATGCTTAACCTGTAAAGCAAAATTAGTGAGAAAGTGCCCCCTGGTGGCCATTTTACATTGAAGGATGGCCGTTTTTTTTTTCTTCTGCGAATGATTACATTCAGATTATCAGCCCTTTCTTTAACGTCTGAAAAGTGGTCAGTCATAAGAGTTAGAGGGGTGGTCAGTCTCTGTCCCATGTTTTCCTTCCACAGTAACACACACACAAACACAGCAGACAAAAAGATGCCACCAACACAAAAGTACGATTTCCTACGGCCGTGGAGACAAAGACAAAACCAATCTGAAGGGAAGTCTGCGCCCCTTGGGGCTGGGCTACCTTCAGAATGAGGACAGTGCTATCCCCCAAATGGGGGCTGGTGCGTACCCGAAAAATCGGGCGTACCGACGACCCCCTCTCACCGGCCTGCCATGTGTCCCGGGGGCTAAATGAACTTAGGCTGATCCGCGCCTCTTTGGGGCCTGGGCTCCCCTTTCAGGTGAGGACGGCTTTTGCCCTGCCTCCAGATGGGGGCGAGGGGCATTTCCCAAGATCCCCCCTCGGTGGCCCCAGAGCGCGTCCGCCCAACCTTCTTCCGACCTTTTGGGGTGGATATCGATATCCTACAAGAAGCGCATAACAAACAAGTAACAAACAAGCAGACAGGCAGACAAGCAACAACAAGCAAGCCCCAGACAGACGATAGAGTGCACTCACCCGCTGGCATTGAGACCCTCCGGGGCCCTGGGGGGGCTTGGAGGTCTCTGGGATCTCGGTGGAACCTCCAAATGTTAAACCTAAAATTCAAAATCCGAGAGACCACCAAGGAGCCAGCTCCGATGCAAACACACGAGGGTCTTTATTCAGGTTCGAGTCTGGGCTCACGTTTGAAACCGATGCAGCGGCTTCAGGGACGAGAGCCTTGCGTCAATTAACATGCACCTTTTATACATAATTTTGAGGAGTGGGGGGGCTTTACAAACTTGTGCACACAGGATTGGGTAAAAAAATATATGACGCAGTTATAAAGACTTTGATTGGTTGATTCGAGTTTGATTTGTGTGGGCTCAGGCTTAGCTATTTGTGATTGACGGAAAAAGGCTAACGGGGAGAGTGGAATGCCAGATAAGCTAGGTTTACATAGTCACTGTGACTGTGTATAAATCAGCTGGGTACACAGGCAGGTTTTAGATAACGCAGAGCCACCAGAAGTGGGCTGGGGCCACAGAGTCTAAGGAATGCCCGGAAAGGGGGTTATCGCTTAACTTTTACAGCCCGTTACAGAAGCAGAAGAAGCCGGCATGGCAATTGAGACAAACAAAAGCTTAACAACGTTCTAAGTACAAACACTGCTTAAAACATTGTATAACTATACAATCAGTTACTACCCGGCACCCGACATGTGCCTCGTTCTACAGGGTCTGAGGTAGGATTTAAAAAACTAAGAATTTATAAAATATAGTGAATGTCACTAAGAATATATAAAATGTAGGAATATATAAAATGCAATGAACGCTTCTTTTACAGCAAGTATAGATTTGAATATCTTGGGTCTCTCAGCGGTGGCCGGGAGTGGCCACTGCACTCCAGTCTAGTCAACAGAGTGAGACTCCAACTCAAAAAAAAAAATAAAATAAAATAAAGACAGGAGTCTTACTATGTTGCCCAGGCTAATCTTGGGAACTCCTGGTCTGAAGTGATCCTTCTGCCTCAGCCTTTTGAGTTAAGCTGCCAGAATTACAAGTGCTGTGCGCCACCAGGCCCAGCTCATGCTGACTTATTTTCATAGATGTCCCATTGGGCAGGGCCATGACTCTTAAAGCTATTTCCATGACACCAGGTTGGATCCTCACATCTCCTATGATATTGTGTGACTCAGCGTAACACAACTGTCAAGGCATCTGAATTACACTGCCTTTCCTTTTTTTTTTTTTGCGTTGGAGTCTCACTCTGTTGCCCAGACTGGAGTGCAGTGGCTGCTTCTGGCCACCACAGCTCGACCTGCTGGGTTCTGGCGATCCTTCCTCCTCAGCCTTCCGAGTAGCCAGAATTACAGGCGCTACCACGCCCAGTTGATTTTTTGGTTTATTGTAGAGATGAGGGCTCACCAAGTTGCCCAGGCGGGTCTTGAACCCGCGGGCTCAGGCAATCCACTCACCTCAGCCTTCCAAAGGCGTGGGATTGCAGGCTGAGCCACCAAGCCCGGCTTCCTTTTTCTTTACTTAACATTTACATAGTCCTTCCTATGTACCAGATGCCAGTTCTACCATGTTCCAAATGTTAACCTATTTAACTCTCCAACTTAAGAGGCGGGTACTATTAGTATCCCATTTTACAGATGAGGAAACTGAAGCTCAGAGATTTTGAGTGACTTGCCTGGGATCACATGGCTGGGTTTCAAACCTAGGTCGACAGAGCCTGTGCTTGTTCCTCTTAATTTTCTTCTTTTCCCACCCCCTTCCCCTGCCTTTCCTTCTTTTTCTCTTCCCTTTCTTCTTTCCATATTTTCTGGTTCCTTCCTGGTAGGCCCTGAGCAGCTGTCACCTGCTTCCCCTGGACACTGCCCAGCCTGGTACTCCCTCCCTTGATTCTCCAGACAAGGCCCTGGCCTCCTGTTTCCTTGTGCCAGTGGATGGGGTGTGTCCACCTCAACCCCTCAACCTGCTAGCTCAGGCCAGAAGCAGCAGCTGGCAGAGGCCTGGGAACTAGGGCAGGGCCAGCCTGGAGGGCAGGCCCTTTGAGAAGTTACATGATGTGCCCACACCTTCCCCTAATGACAAATACCCACATCACGATTTCTTTTCCTGCTTAGGGATTTTAATGTGGCACCAAGCTGTCTTGTGCTGCTTGGGATAAACTTAAGACAAATAAGGGGTCAAAAGAAAGAGTGAGATAGAGAGAGGGAGAGAAAGAGATAGAGAACTCTAAGGTGGGAGACAAGGGTGAAGAGACCCAGATGACTAAGATTCTACCAATAGAGATGGCTCCCTACAGTTTGTGGAGATCAAGGAGGAGTGGCTTGATATTGTCCCTGTGTGTGTGAATGAATTTTTATTTAAGTTTCCCAAAGGACTATGTTCTTCCCCATAACCATGCCTTTGCATATGCTGCTCCCCTGACCTGGAAGGCCCTTCCCAACCATTCTTACCTGAGGACTGTGCCCACATGTTGCTGCCTCTGGGAAATCTTCTCTGAATTCTTATGGAGACTCCCTTGGCCTCTCCTGGGATGCCAGAGTATGTGCACACACAGGCACACTTCTCTTCTTTGAACTAATTGACATATGAGCATGTGTCCCCTGCCAGCTGGGGCCTCCTGGAAAGCTGAGACCATCATTCCTTATTCTCCTCACATCCTTTATCTCTATGCCCATTACGTGGGCGGCGCCTGGAAGAAGCTGAGAGATACAGGAAATCTCAGATCAGCATGTTACAGAGGAAGGAGAGTGGAGTTGTGAAAACCTCGAGGCCAGATGACTCTGGGTTCAACACTTGCCAGCTGGTGACCTCAGGCAAGTCACCAAACCTCTCCGTGCCATAGCTTCCTCTGTATAAAATGGGAGTAATATTAGTTTGTACCTCATAGAATTGTGTGAGAATTAAATGAAATAAGGTATGCAAAGCACATAGAACAGTGCTTGGCATATACAAATCCCTCAGTAAATATAAGCCATTATTCCTATTAAAATGGAAATAGTAATAGAATTTCCCAAAGGATTAAATAATAAAAATGCTCTTGATACACTATGAAGCATACAGGAAGGTCTTTGCCAACATCTTTCTTCAAAAAAAATTTTTTTTTGCGTAGGAGTTTCACTCTGTTGCCCACGCTGGAGTACAAAGGCATGCTCATAGCCACCGCAGCCTCGACCTGCTGGGCTCAGGTGATCCTTCGGCCTCAGCCGTCCAAGTAGTTGGCATTACAGACGTGCACCACCATGCCGTGCTAAGTTTTTGATTTATTATAGAGATGAGGTCTCAACAAGTTGTCCAGGCTGGTCTTGAACCAGTGGGCTTAGGCAATCCTGTGGCCTCTGCCTCTCAAAGTACGGGGATTACAGGCATGAGCCACAATGCTCCGCTGCCATCATCATTCTAAACAATTTTAACAGAACAACAGTGGCCAACGCATCATGATGTCTAGAATTAACTCATAAATTGAGGCCTCATTGTCACTACTTTTTTGAGTAAATAAAATAGTGAACATGACATTTTTGGTAAATGATAAAATGATAGGCAAAATCATGATGGTTTAATAAAAGGTTCATTCTCTAACCACAAACATAGTCCTGCCTGGAAGTGTGGCTTGTCCTGGGACTTATCTGCCTCAGACATTTAAGAGAGTGTTTCCACCTCCAAAGTCCTGGTTATTTGGACTCAAGGCAAAGGCTGTTGACAGAGAGACAGAGCTGGGCCTGTTGCTTTGTTTCTGACAGATTGGGAAGACTCTTCCTTGTCTGTGTCAGTAAACAAAGGAGAGACATTGTTCACTCCTTCCAATCCTGTAAAGTTAAAAAAAAACAAAAGCCATCAAAATAGAGCTTACAAGTCTTTGGAAACCCCCCCTTTTTTTTTTAATTTTTTAATTTTTTTTTTGAGTTGGAGTCTCACTCTGTCGCCCAGGCTGGAGTACAGTGGCCGCTCCCAGTCACTGCAGCCTCGACCTACTGGGCTCCGGCAATCCTTCCGCCTCAGCCTTCCGAATAGCTGGAACTACAGGCGCGCGCTACCACGCCTGGCTAATATTTTGATTTATTTTTATTTTATTTTTTTTTTCTTTTGAGTTGGAGTCTCACTCTGTCGCCCAGACTGGAGTGCAGTGGCCGCTCCCGGCCACCGCAACCTCACCTGCTGGACTCCAGCGATCCTTCCACCTCAGCCTTCCGAGTAGCCGGAATTATAGGCGCACGCTACCACGCCCGGCTGATTTTTTTGATTTATTGTGGAGATGAGGTCTCGCTGCCCAGGCGGGTCTCGAACCCGCGGGCTCAGGCGATCCACTCACCTCAGCCTCCCAAAGGCGCGGGATTACAGGCTGAGCCACCGAGCCCGGCCTAATATTTTGATTTATCGTAGAGATGAGGTCTCACCAAATTGCCCAGGCGGGTCTCAAACCCGCAGGCTCAGGCAGTTCACTCACCTCGGCCTCCCAAAGGTATGGGATTACAGGCTGAGCCACCGAGTCCGGCTGCCCCTCTTTTCTTGAGTCGAAGTCTCACTCTGTCACCTAGGCTGGAGGGCAGTGGCACACTCATGGCCCCCGCAGCCTTGACCTGCTGGGCTCTGGCAATTTTCCACCTCAGCCTTCCAAGTGACTGGAACTACAGGTGCGCACCACCACACCCAGCTAATTTTTTGATTTATTGTAGAGACAGGCCTTACCAACTTCCTCAGGCTGGTCTCGAACCCCTAGACTCAGGGAATCCTCTCGCCTCGGCCTCCCAAAGTGCTGGGATTACAGGCTTGAGCCACAGCACCCGGCCAAGGAACCCACTTTTTTTCTGTACAGGTAGATGGGAGAACCGAGGCCAAAAGAGGAGAAGGGACCAGTTGCAAAGTAAGGTGCAGCCAGGGCTAGAACCCACCAAAAAGTCAATGTTCTCCAAGTCAAGAGCCCCGACTGACTCATTGTTTGCGCACATTGGTCAAGAGCCAAAGAACTGCAGGTCTCAGTTTCCCCATCGGCACTACTAGGTGCAGAGCGAGCGGCTAGCTTTAAAACGTGTCAAGGCTGGCGTGGTAGCTCAGCACTTTGGAAGGCGGAGGCGAGATAATTGCCTGAGCCGGCAGGTTCAACGCCTGCCTGGGCAATTTGGCGAGACCTCGTCTCTACTATAAATCAAAAAAATTAGTTGGGCGTGCAATGCACGCCTGTAGTTCAGCTACTTGGAAGGCTGAGGCAGAAGGATCACCTGAGCCCAGCAGGTCGAGGCTGCGGTGGCCGGGAGTGGCCACTGCACTCCAGTCTGGGCAACAGGGTGAGACTCCGCCTCAATAAATACATA
>JAPVLO010004094.1:0-17383 GCA_027257055.1 Cephalopachus bancanus
CAGAGTGCCTGACTCGGCCACACAAATCCAGAGTGCTGTGGCCAGTCTCACCCAGGTTTCCTGGGTCACCATTCCTATCTTAGTGATGTCACAATCCATGATGTCACAGTTCTTGATGTCACTGCTTCCTATGTCACATCCCTGACAGCCCAGGGTAGGTAGCCAGGACTTGGGAACTCTCCACAGCACTCTAGGTTGCAACCAGATGATGAGGGCTGTGAGACCTTGGCACAGGGACAGCCTGGCATGTTCGGCCAACAGCCATGAGGACATGCAACTCACACCCTCCCCTGCCCAGCTATCCCAGGCTCTCTCAGCTCCTTTGTGAGAGTCACTAAAGGTTTCATGACCCCAACTCAGTGAAGGGGGTGGCCTTTAGGCCTATGGGGAGAGCCCACCTTGGGTGGCCTCTTGCTGCTTGGGGGCTGAGGTCTGTTATGGGATTGAGGTCCCTCTCCTCTCACAGGGCAGGTGATACCCCAAACCTTTTTTCATGGGTAATTGTGGCCCCTTGTTCTCATGGATAAGGGGGGGCCATTCCTCTTTTTGTGGGTAAGGGGGGGCCCATCCCTCTTCTCATGCATGGGGTCCCTCTTCTTCTCACCAGATAGGTGCCCATCCAGTCCAGAGGTCTTTGGAACTGGCCCCACCTCCCAGCTCCAGGAGCCAACTTGATTGGTCTAAGGGGAGCTCTGCCCTCCTTGTCACAAGGAATCGTGTGACTCACGGGGCCTTCTGTGATGTTTCCTTGTGTCTAAAAATCCAGGATGGGTCTAGCCTCCACATTGCCCACTTGTAGCCCCAAGGCCCTGCAGCTGAAAAAAAGAGAGGCTGATGTGGGAGATGGGTGGACTAAGGAGTGAGCACTGGAACCAGAGTCAGACAGTCTGAGCCTAGTCCTGGCCTTGCCACTGACAAGCCCACAAGCTTGAACAAGTGACATAAAGACTCTAACCTGAAGGAAGTGGGCACGCTACTGTCCACTGGAGAGAGCAGTCATGAGAAGGTGGTTACACACAGTATGGACTCCTCCAGCCTCCCCGCCCACCTGTGTAGACAAAAGCAGCTGGTTTTCTCCCTGCTCACTGCAGCACTGTGCTTGTGTGACCTAGTAGGGAGAGAAGTGTTCCCACACCAGACAGGCGAATCCCAGCTGGCCGTCCTGCAGTGCAACTTGGTTCTGACATGTCCACCTGAGACATTAGACCCCTAGACCGACTCCCTTCAGATGCCAGTTCCCAGTCCAGGTCTTCTGGCGGCCTGGCTGCAGACCCGCGCTTCCTGTGGCCCCTCTCAGGTTCTGCCCTGTGCCAGGACAGCTCACAGACCAGTTGACTTCGTAGATGACCAAGCCAGGGGCCCCGAGGCAGGGCATTCTCCAGGGTCCTAGGGAAGCCTAGAGTCCTTTGTAAGCCATCAGTGCCATTACCACCCCGCAGCTGCCAATGATGGTAACCTCCAACTGCAGGGGAATGACACAGTGGCAGGACAGGCCATTGAGAACACTCCAGGCCAGAGATATAATGATGAATATGGCAAATTACAAGAGTGTTGAAGTCATCATGTCCCCTCCCCAAAATGATTAAATCTGCATTTTGTTCGGCTCACAATCATAATAAGTCAAATTTCTGCTTCTATTAATTCAAATACAATAATCATTTAAAATATGATATAAAGTATATGTACATTTTTTGTAAATTCAACAAGCATGGGATATTCTCATCCCTGTTCTAAAAACTACCTTATAAACACATAGGAGTAGTGGATGGACATAAAGTTAAAATGCAGTAAGGGTACTTACAAAATAAAACTTATCAAATACTTACATACACATATGTAATTTCAAAAGAAGTTGATGCTTTTTAAAATAATATTTTGAATGGGGAAATAGTTAATGAAAGTCTCCAACAAAAAAATCAGGACAACCAAACAACATGCTTATCAGAAGGTCTATTATTTTGCTTATAATGAATGAGAGGGAGAAACTTTTTATCGAATGTAGAACTTTAATAAGACATACAAATATGCTTTCTAAATCTGAATAGGAGAAAATAAAAAAATTAGAAATATGTGAATCATCAGATGAAAGTTCCAATTAGTATGGAAAATGGTCATGTAAATTTCACCTATGAAATGGAAACTAAAGTGCCTTCAAACTTTTTTTAATAGGAGTGAGGTAGAGTAGGAAGGGGGCTCAGTATCTGTAACTTAAGTTCAATTTTTAATATTAAGAATAAACCAGGACTAATCTAACAGACCCTGTACAGGCCCCAACTCCCCTCCAGCTAGCTGACTGAAGTCATGCAACGTTTTCTTAACGTATGCACCACTTCCAACAGATGACCCAACTCATAAATTACAAAGCAGGCGAATCCCAGCTGGCCGTCCTGCAGTACAACTTGGTTCTGACATGTCCACCTGAGACATCAGACCCCTAGACTGATTCCCTTCAGATGCCAGTTCCCAGTCCAGGTCTTCTGGCAGCCTGGCTGCAGACCCGCGCTTCCTGTGGCCCTCTCAGGTTCTGCCCTGTGTCTTATAAAGCTGCTGGACCTTGCTTTAACAACAGGAGGCTGAAAGGGAATGTAGCCACTGATCCCCTTCCTACCCCACAAGATGACTGTTTTCCTCTAGATAAATACTTTCTGGAATCACTGAAGCAAGACACTGATTTGGACTCACAAAGAAAAGTCTGCCCAGACACATCTACTAACTGCCAAGAATAGAACCTAGTGCTGAAGCTCTGCAATTTCCCCTAATTATAGCCTGCATGTTGCTCTTCCCTTCCAAGGCCTTTTAAAAACCCTTAGCTGATGTCCTTCCAGGAGCCAAGCTCAGGGTCTCCTTCCAGCATACTGCTCCCCATGAAAAGCTTTGCCTGGGAACATTTCTGTTTGGCCTTGTATTGATTTTTATTTCTTAGTTTAAGAATTCAGGATTCTGGCCAGGCACAGTGGCTCACACCTATAATCTCAGCACTTTGGGAGACCAAAGTGAGTACTGCCTGACCCATAGGCTCGAGACCAGCCTGGGCAACATGGTGAGACCTCATCAATACAATAATTCAAAAAATTAGCCAGCCATGGTGGCACACACCTATAGTTTCAGCTACTTGGAAGGCTGAGGTGGAAGGATCGCCTGAGCCCAGAACATTGAACCTGGGGTAGCCGTGAGCATGCCACTACACTCCAACCTGGGCGACGGAGTGAGATTCCAAAACAAAAAGAAAAAAAGCATTTTGTGGCTTTAATGGAAGCAGACTCATCAACAGCACTTTTTGTTTTGCTGAAAAGGTCACAGTTGGATTGGCAGAATATTTGAGCGGTGCACACAACATCTGCTTATAAATGTGAGCATCCTACATCTGATGACGTGTACTCATTACACCAAGCTCCGATATTATGCCATAAAATGAACTGAAAAAAGTCAGCCCCCTTTTTTTGTGGCCTTGACCATTTTAAGTAAAATCAAAGTCTGTGAAAAGTCGGTGAACACACAGCTGTGTGGTCCTGGGGCCATTTCCAATATGACATCTGTGAGTGTCTTCTAAGCTTTTATATGCTGATTGGTCTGTTTATGTTTTCTTTTAGAGTCCATTTTGTTAATAGGCATTTTCTCTAGGAAATTACCCATTTCTCCTAGGTTTCCAGTTTGATGCAGATTTCTCTTATTTGACTTTCAATTTCTCCTCTCTTTCTAGTTTTCTACAAAATTCATAATCCTATGTACCACTATTTTTATCAACAATATTTTAAAAATAAACTTAGCATGTCTTATTTTTGAATTTTCATGTTTTTCCATTTCTCATAACAAAATGACAAATGATTTTTAATTTATTTCTGCTTAATAAGATTCATTTGGCAAAATCTAACTCTCAGTGGTATTGTTAAAAATATTGTCTATTTACCCACACATACACACACCCACACACACACCAACCTCACAGTTCACCACAGCATCCACCTCCTGGGCTCAAGCAGTCCTCCTGCCTTAGCCTCCCCAAGTCCTGGGATTGAGGTATAAACCACCGTGGCCAGTTCAGTGGCTTCTTTTTGTAAGTTAGATATATTTACTACAAATACAGAATCTCCTGTTAACAAAAACCCAAATTTTTTTTTTTTTTTTTTTTTTTTTGTGAGTTGGAGTCTCACTCTGTCACCCAGGCTAGAGTGTAGTGACATGCTCACGGTCATGGCAGCCTTGACCTGCTGGGTTCAGGTGATCCTTCCACCTCACCCTTCCAAGTAGCTGGAACTATAGGTGTGTGCCACCATGCCTGGCTAATTTTTTGATTTATTGTAGAGATGAGGTCTCGCCAAGTTGCCCAGGCTGGTCTCAAGCCTGTGGGCTCAGGCAGTCCTCTCACCTCGGCCTCCCAAAGTGCTGGGATTATAGGCTTGAGTCACTGCACCTGGCCCACAAAATACGTTTTTAAAAGATTTCAATTTTACTATAAACAATATATTTAAATTTAAATAATGTTGCAAGTGTTAATACGTCTATTTTTTTTCATTTTCAACACTGTTTAAGCTACTTTAATGCTATGAGAAAAATTAACCTTCAAACATTAGTAAAAGCAAGTACTGGGGTGACCCTGGCCTCTTCCCTCAGGCTTGGGAGACTGGGTGCCTCTGCATTGCTTCTCCTCAAATTTCATAGGACTTTCTTGATGTTTATCTCCTGTTTCCCGAAAACGAACCTGAACTTACGACAACAACAAAAAATACTTGAGCATGCTATGATGAGTGGTCAAGGCCTCAGTGAGGGAATATTTTTAAATTAAACCTCGGTGAAAGCTTACAAGAAAAAAGTAAAGGGCACAGCAGCGCTCCGTCCTCAGCGCGCTCACGTCTTCCTCACTTTTCCTCCCCTTTTCCTCATACACCCTGGTATCAGGAACCATGGTGGAGTCGCCAGGTCAGTCCTGAGGAGAGTTTCCCACCCTCCCCCTGGGCACCACCCTCACGTGTCCGCATCAGTCCTGAGGAGAGTTTCCGGTCCTCCCTCCTGGGCCCTCAGGTGTTAGTCCTGAGGAGTCGCTCTGGCCATGAAGGGCTTTGCAGCCCAGAGAAGGCAGGTTTGTGCACCTTCTGCCAGCTGTGAGAAAGCACGGCCTCTGGGAGCTTCTCGCGGCCCTGTGCCCCTCCAGAAGTTTCCACAAATCTCTGAAATTAAGTTTTCTGCATATTCCATGCCACAATTTTGGAAAGTGAAAGTGAAACAGAGCCCACCATCCTGTGCCTTGATCCAAATGGTTGGAGGCAGTCAGCACCCAAGTGGGGGTCAACAGACAAATGTCCACTGATTTCCTATATATTAGCAAAAGTGTACAGGAAGAGTTGGAATTTGAAATGAAAAGAAAAAGCCTTTACAACAGCACTCAAAAATTTGAAGTTCTTAAGAAAAAACCTAGCAAAATAAGTAAAAATATGCTTTCAGATAACTGTGAAAGTCAATAGCTGTCAAAAGACATATCAAGACAGTGGTAGTTCTTGTTCAGTAACAGTACCCATTTTTGTAAAGATGATAATTCTTTCTAACTTGATCTCTAGATTCAGCAGAATCTCAATAATTTCAAGCAAAGATATTAACAGACAGTTGCTAAAACTAAAATAGATGACATAAGACTAAGAAGAACAAAGTTAAAGAACTTACACATCCAGATTTGAACGCTTATCATGAGGCTACAGTAATGAAAAGTCTAAAATAATAGTCCAGAAAATAGACCCATGTAAGTGTAGTCAACCGATCTTGTCAAAGAGATAAAGGCAAGTCAATGAAAAAAAGAAAGGTCTGTTCCACAAATGGTGATGAAATAATCAGAAACAATACTGGAAAATATGAACATAGACACAAACTTCCTAGATTACCCAAATTTCACCCAGAATAGTCCACAGACTAAAATATTCAAGCACAAAGTTGTAAGAGTTAAAGGGAAAACAAAAAATCTACATGGCCTTTGGTTTGGTGAGAAATTTTTAGACACAATACCATGAAAGAAAACAAAATGACAATGTGGACTTTATTAAAATGTAAAATATCTACTTTGTGAAAGATCCTGTCAAGAGAACAAAAAAACAAGCGATGCAGTCAGAGAAGATATTTAAAAACATTTGAAAAAGGACTTGTCTGCAAAGTGTTTTTAAAATACTTCAAAAATGCCACAGGAATTAGATTAACAATCTAATAAAAAATGTGTGAAGATCTCAATACACACCTCACCAAAGAAGGTATGCACATGCCAAACAAGCATACAGAATAATACTCAACACCACTTGTCATGAGGGAAAAGTCAGTTAAAACAACGACATAGCACTGCCCATCTACTAAAATAGAAAAAAAATCTTTTAAAAAAAAGCAATTGAAACAGGAACTCATTCATTTCTGGTGGAAGGCATAAGAGTGCAGACGCTTTAGAAGAAAGTTTGGCAGTTTTTTCCAACATTAAACAAGTCTCATCATACGGCCCAACAGTTACCCTCTTAGGTAGACAACTGCCCTGAAAAATTATTTCCAAATAAAAACAAGGACACAATTATGTATGGAAGCACTGTTCATAATTGCCAAAACTTAAGAGAATCAGGATGTCCTTCAATACCTGGATACATAACAAAAATGAACTACATTGTGCAGTGGACACCATCAGTAGAGAGAAATGAACTAGTGACCCATGCTACATGGGTGGAGCTACATGCACACTGCTGAGTGAAAGTACCAATGTAAAGGGGTGATTGACCCCACATGCAGGACATTCTGGAAAGGCAAAACCACAGCAACAGTAAACAGGTCAGTAGTCATGCAGGATTCATGAGGCCCGGGCTTTGAAGTACTTCAGGTTTCTTTCTCTTTCCGGACTCTTCTCTATTCAAAGAAGGGTCAGAATCCACAGTTCCAGTAGTACCGTTTTCAGACGTTGAGGTTTTTTTTTTTTTTTTTTGAGTCAGAGTCTCAGTCCATCACCCAGTCTGGAGTGCAGTGGCACGCTCATGGCCACCCCAGAGTCGACCCGCTGAGCTTCGGCGATTCTTCTGCCTTAGCCTTCCAAGTAGCTGGAATTATAGGCGTGCACTACCATGCCTGACTAATTTTTTCATTTTGACTGTTGAGACAGGGTCTCACCAAGTTGCCCAGCCTTGTCTCAAACCCCTGGGCTCAGACAGTCCTCTCGCCTCGGCCTCCCAAAGTGCTAGGATTACAGGCTTGAACAACCGAGCCCAGCCAAGGTATGTGTTTTTAAAATTCTAGTTAGGATCCTCAGAGAAGTATAAAATATTGCATCTGCAGAAGGTAACATGCTCTATTAAAAGAGGATAAATCAGAAATAAAGTAAAACAGTTTGAAATGCTCTTAAAACATATAACTGGCAAAATAAATTGGAAAACAGTTTAATAAATCCCCCCCACGGCTGGGCTCGGTGGCTCAGTTTGTAATCCCAGCGCTTTGGGAGGACACATGAGAGGATTGCCTGAGCCCGCAGGGTCGAGACCTCATCTCTACAATAAAATAAAAAGTAGCCAGGCGTGGTAGCGCACGTCTGTAGTTTCGGCTACTCGGAAGGCTGAGGCAGAAGGATCACTGGAGCCCAGAAGGTTGACACTGTGGTAGCCGTGAGCATGCATGCCTCTGCATTCCAGCCTGGATGAAGCAGTGAGACTCCAACTCAAATAAATAAATACACCCACAAGCACAAAACTTAAGAAAATAAAATATAGGATAAAAGATAAGTTCTTTGGGAGATTGGTCCCAGAGTTCCAATATTCAAAAACTATTTGTACTCTAAAAAGTGAGCTTAAAACATTGAGGAATGATGGATTGAAAAAATTGTCGAAGAATGTTGCAAAAATGCCAAGAGCTTTAAGGAGACCTTGTTCTTTAAATTGGAAGACTTAGCAGCAAGATGACTTAAAAAGACCCATACCTAGGACCATTATTGTGAAATTTCAGAACACCAAGACAAAAAGGGGCATGGGCATGGTGGCTTACATCGTTAATCTCAGAACTTTGAGAGACCAAGACTGAGGGATTTCTTGAGCTCAAGAGTTTGAAGCAGCAGTGAGTTTTGATCACAGCACTACTACACTCCAGCCTGGGTGACAGAGTGAGACCTTGTTGCAAAAAAAAGAAAGAAAAGAAGGAAGGAAGGAAAGAACTTGTAACCTCTGTGAAAGGAAAAATAGGTTATCTGCAAAAAAATTAAAACAAAAATAAACAGGCTTGGTGATCTCTAATCCCAGCATTTTGGGAGGCCAAGGCGGGAGGATTGCTTGAGCACAGGAGCTTGGGATTAGCCTAGACAACATAGACCTAGTCTCTATAAATAAATAAATAAGCCAAAAAATGAGTAAATAATTATCCAGTGTTGTGGTGCATGCCTGTAGGCCCAGCTACTCAGAAAACTTGGCAGGAGGATTGCCTGAACCCAGGGGGTGGAGGCTGTGGTGAGCATGATTGTGCCACCACACTCCAGCCTGGGTAACAGAGTGAGACATTAACTCAAAAAAATGAGAATGACATCTGACTTAACAACATTGACTGTTACAAAACAATAATACAACGTCTTCAAATTTCTGACAGAAGCAGTACTTTCAGCTAAGAATTCTGTTCCTGTCAAATTATTAATCAAATGTGAGGTTAAGACATTTTTAGGACATGTAAGAAATCAGAAAATTTATCTCACAGGCACTCTTTGTTGCAAAGTTAATTGAAGATGTTCTCTAACAACAAAAAAAGAAGGAAAGAACACTAGAACATTGCGTCCAGTGTTCAGGTTACACTGGCACAAACCCAAGGAAGAGGAAGGTCTGGGGGTGGTGGCTCCACCCCAGGCCTAGGAAGATGGCACTAGGATGGGAACAGGAAAAGGAGGGCTCCCAGCAGTGAGTGTTCAGATGGGATGACTGGAAGTCTGGAAGACGTTAAGGGTGTGATAAAAACAGAAAATGTAAAAAAATTTTGAAAGGCAATTAGCAACTCCACAATTAAAAAGGCTGAAGCAAAAGGATGTATATACACCCAGAATACTAAGAAATGAAGGTGAATTCCTACTGCCAGTATCCTTCTTATAAGATGGAAGTAATAACATTCTGTTGTACTAGATGAAATACATATATACACACTATATATATATAATATATATAGTGTTTTTTAAAGGTACTTACAGCTACAATAATAGCTAAGATGGGCTAAAATAATGATATTTCTACCATGGGTTGAGTGTGGAGAACAGGTGGGAGTCTAAAAGTTTAGCCCTCTTGTTGCACCAGGTTTTAACAGGTAAGTCAGGTGGACTGGACTGGGGAGCGCAAGGGTGGCAGCTTTTTCCTTCCAACTTAACTCTTCTCGCCACCCTGTTTTTCAGTCGTGTGTGTGTGTGTGTGTGTGTGTGTGTAGCAAGTCCTCTACATGCAAACGAGTTCCGTTCCAAGAGCACATTCATAAGTCCAACAAAGTTAGCCTTAGGTACCCAATGAACACAGTTGGCTGCTTTTATGCTTGCTTCTGGCCATCCTGGGCTTGGAATAAAAGTATATACTACTGGACTCTATACAGTAATGCACAGTAAATACACAAAAGCACAACCATTTTTAGAGGCTGCACACATGTGATACTGGACACCAGACACATGAACTAACTTATGTGATTGGACTTGCGAATGCACGTTCACATCTTTGAAAGTTTGCAACTTGAAAGCCCATATGTAGGGGACTTACTATATTATAATTAATGAGAAGTAATCTGGGATGTCTTTGGGAGTCTCTGATCTGACCGCACTAGTTACACTCCACTAAGTAAACACCATGAATGCAAGCAGGAACTTCTGGCCCTACCCACTCCTCTGCCTCCCCAAACAAGAGCCAGTAGTCACAGCTTTTGTTGCAGAAACTCTTGGGCTGTCCACACCAAGCCCACCTATAGGGCTGGCGTTGCCAAGGGCAGCAGTGAACACCGCATCGTGTACAGGCTGTACAAGTCCAGCCTGTAACCATGGGCCAGATGAAATGAAGCTTCCAGTGTAAGAAACATCAGGAGCAGGAGAGGGGTTCGGCATGTCGCTGCCACAGCCGGAGGCATAGAGCAGAGCCAGGGCAGGGGGGGCATGGAGGTAGAGTCACAAGTGGGCCTCTCCTGGTATGTCTCCCCTACCCTGCAGAGACTTGGGGAACACAGTGAACACCGTCTCCTGGGGGGAGAGGCTCCCTCAGGCCAGGGCAGCCTGGAAGGAGACTCCAGCGAAGCTCTGGAACACGAGTTCCCGTCTCAACTCAGTCACTGGATGCTGTGGGGCCGAGGACGTCACTAATCACCCTGCTTTCAGCATTCTCCCTGTGGCTCCAAGGACTAGGGCTGGGCTCTGACAGGCCTGGCCCTTAGAGAGTCTTAAAAAGGACTATTACTGGAACCCGAAATACATTAGCCATTCACTTGCAATGACAGTCAGTGAAGTATTGTTTCACGGTGTTCAGAACCAAAAATGATGGGCCAGTGCCTAGCAGTTGAGTGAACATATGACAGTTGATCTTAAAAGAATGTCAGGCAACAGTTTGTCATAACTTGAAGAATATTGCACAAATGTTCACTGTGTCTCATTGGTGCTCCTGGGCTTTTGTTAATCACACGCGCGCGCCCCTTAACCTCTTCAACAATCCCCAGGCCCTATCACCATCCCCATTTCACCGAGGCCCACACACCTGGCAGTACTGGCCTGCATATGTGCAGGCACAAGTGGTGTCAGTAGAAGATGCTGATGTCATCATGGCGCACAGAAAAGGAGGTGCCGAGTTGGGCCTGGTGTGATGGTCAGACACAATGTGAGCCAGCCTGCGTGGGACCCGCCCAAAGGGTTTACCAGCCTGCACCTTTCTCATCCTCACATCAGGTCCATGCCTCAGCATAGGAGGAGCATGGAGTGCAGGCAGAGTTCACACAGCACCAGCCCGCAGTAGGAACTTGAGAGATGTCGGCTGTTACTCAATGGAAAGCAAAACCAACAAATACTAGAAATAGACTGAAATGACAGCTGGGTTTGTATTTAGGTAGTAGGTCTGCATGTGTTTCCTCCTAAGTCTATTCCCCCCATTCTCCAAAATGGACATAAACTTGGGCTGTGAGTCATTGAAGAACTAGAATACACAGAACAGTGTCCTTAATCTGGGGGAAAAAATAACAAAGAGATTGAAGACTTTACTGGCTGAAAAGTCATTTCTAGATTGTAGAAATTGCTTCTGAGCATTTTTTCAAGGCAGGACTTGCACAGAGGCTGAAGTAGAATATGGAATGAAAAGCCCTTATCCCCTTGCTTCATATTAAAATTAAGGTTGCTTGATATCCAGAGCATTTTTCATTAATAGAAGATGAAAAGAAAGTGTTGTTCAGGTGAATATTGCAGAAATATTCTCTCTTGGTTGTTTATTGGGGTGGGGGGAATAGGCCACACTCTTTCCTTCCCATTTAGATCACTTTAGAATCCTTTTGATCTTCTACTGAAGGACAATGGCATGTGTCAGGTGACCTCTAGGGATGCTCCTCTGGCCTAGGGCATGTTGGTGTTACTGTGCCTTCATGTGATGAGAGAGGGGAACAGTTCCTCTGGGAACTGGGAGAAGAAATGAATAGAGGAGATCCTTGCAGCCTTTACAGAGCAGATGCCTATCTCTGAGAAATCCTAGTCTTGTTCACATTGGAATTCCTCCTCAGCACCCCAGCTTCACCTGCAGATTAATTATGGTGACACCAGTGTCACCATATGGAAATTGTATATCATACCTCTCAGTGGGATTCCACCACACATGGGAAAGGCTTCTTTCTCGACACCTTCCATGGGACTCTTTTTCACACCAGGGATCTTCAACTCCTGGTTTCTGTTTTAACAAACAGTTGACTTTTCTAATTAGACAGAACATGTTTTACTTACAAAACTGGGTTGCTGTTTGGTTTTTTAATTTTCAGTGCTTATTTCTGAATCTGATATTTTGGAGGAATGTTCTCTCAGTGTTTTCTTGGAGGCTTTGACATTGAACCTTGACAGATTCATGACAGACTGCAAGAGTTCTGTCTATGAAGCTGTGTATGCTGTGGCCTGTGTCCTCCATGAAGTGATTCTCATGAGAACAGACACAGGGGCTGGGGGAAATACAGATTCCAGTGTGTATCCTCTGCGAGTACCTCTTCTAAATTACATTGACTTCAATGGATACCTCTTGTCCTGTCTTCAGTGGGCATCTCTTGTCCTGGCTGAGTTTGCCATCTCTCAGGCTTATTAGTCAAAACTGTACCATCCAGTGGAGCTCAGGTGGCAGGTATTGGTATCTTTCTCCAGATTTACAAGCACACCCACACTTATTTCTCAGTAGAAGACAGTTTCCTTAAAAAATGAGGTCTTGTTTTCCACCGGTTGATGTAAGATGCTCAAATAGAAGACACTGATGGTGAGGACATTTGGAGGGACAGGGCTCAAGGTCACCTCTTCCTTGGACACAAGTACTCAAAGATTAGTCTACCCTCCTTTACCGTATGGGTCATTTTCTCCTATCAGCCACAATGTCCTTAAGTGACTGCTGAAAGAAGATAGTTCTTGAAATTCTTCTTTGTTCATGACTCTCTGTCAGGTTTGCATAATTAACGTTACTTAATCATGAACCATCTTGGAATAGTTATCTCTATCCCTGTGTTACAAGGAATATAGTGTGCTAAGACAGGGCATGACCCAAGTACGTGACCCAAAATAACAGAGACTGCAGTTGTTAGATGGGCTCTGAACTAAGATATTGCTGAGTTCTCACCACGCTCAGAGAGTATAATTGGGGCCTCATAATTTCAAGTTCCAAGGAATGAGTGGCATTTCAATGACCATTTAAATTTATTCACAAGTGCCTATATGTATAATCATTTTAGTACATAATGTTTTATTTTGACAAGGGGTTCGCATGTTATCTTTTATGAGAGCCACATGATTTCGTGTTGTACAGTTATTCCTGTCTCACTCCACCAGCCAGGTTAACAATACTTCTAAATATCCTTGGATGAAAAAAGAATACCTGGTGGGATATGATATTCTGAACTATTTGGGGCTTTCCGGCAGGACTAGAGATTCAGTGAAGGTGAGACCAATAAGCATCGTCTCCATGTGGTCAAATTTTTGCCAACCAGCCGAAGGCAACAGAGTGAGTCATTATTGCCTCACTGAGGTTAGGTGTAGTTTTAAGATCGGAGTATACTTGACCTAAGTCCCACAACAGTGCTCTGACAAAATTATACCCTTTACTGCATTTAAATACCCATAAATATTAATGAATTATCCACTTAATTATCTGTTTTCTCTACTAATTGTCCATTATATAGATGGGAGTTTTCAAATGTTACGTAGATTGTTATGATGTAGACTAGGACTTTTAAACAACGAAATGTATCCGTTAATTATATAAACATAAGGGTTTAAACCAAAAATACTTCACAACTGTTAGCTAGGAGTTCCCAGCCCTTGAGATCAGTCAAGGCTTTGAAAGTGAGGGATCCTCTCAGGAAGTTCCAGAAAAAGAAAACTGGACCCAAAGCAAAAGAGACCTTTTTCTCCTGCTGGTGGTGAAGTGAAGTGGGTCTGAGGATTGCATTGTCAGGTAGAAACTGTTGATTTCCTGATCTAGGGGTTAGTAGTGGTTACCTGGGAGCGTGTCCCTGCTTTGGCTAAATACACTGAAGTATGTTGTGTGAAGTTGCAAAGCTGGCAGTAATCGCTGGAGAATCTGAGAAAAAAGATAAAGAGTACTTTGTCCTGCTACCACAAGTCTCCCGTAAGAATGTGAAATTACTGGAGAATAAATTACTTTTAAGCACAAGCATGTTGACATCACATCAGTAAAACAGAGATTACATTAACCTTCATTCTAGATTCTGAGTCCAACCCAGATCCAGGTCAGCCAAAGCTGTGACACCAAGCATCTCTACGAGTCTGAATATTATGCTGATGTTAGGAGGCCACTGCATGGACATTACATTAGTGGACACTACAACAGTGAACATTACTTTAGTGGACATTACATGAGTAGACATCACATCAGTGGTCATTACATGAGCAGGCATTGCATCAGTGGACATTCATTAGTGGATATCACATCAGTGGATATCGCATCAGTGGACATCGCATGAGTGAACATCACACGAGTGGGCACCACTCTCCCATGTCTTTTCCAGTGACAGAATCGTTAATTGGAAAACATAGGGTATGAAATGAATGCAGGCACAAACTTCACACTTCACACAATTCACTGAAAATAGTCCTGAGACTTAAAATGCAAGATTATAAGAAATCTAGAAGGCCAGGCTCGGTTGCTCACCCTGTCATCCCAACACTTGGGAGGCCGAGGCAAGTGGATTGCCTGAGCCCGCACGTTGGAGACCAGGCCAAGCAACTTGGCAAGACCTCGTCTCTACAATAAAAAATAAAAAAATCAGCCAGGCATGGTTGCGCGTCTGTGGTTCCAGCTACTTGGAAGACTGAGGTGGAAGGATCGCCGGAGGCCAGCAGGTCGACACTGGGGTGACCGTGAGCATTCCACTGCACTCCAGCCTGGGCGATGGAGTGAGATGCCAACCCCCCCAAAAAAGAAAAAAAATCTAGAAGACAGGAAGAAAAGCTGTGTGACCTTGTGTTTAATGATGATTTTTAACACAACACCAAAAGCCTGCTCACAACAGAAATAATAAATTACATGAATGTTATACCATTAAAAATGTATACTCTGCAAAAGACCATATTCAGAGAGTAAAAAGACAAGCTACAGACTGAAAGAAAATATTTGCAAAATACATATCTGAGAAAGAATTTGAGTTTATACAAAAAACTCTTACAACCCAACAATAAGACATACAACCTAATTAAGGCTGGGTAAGTATCTGAACAGATAGCTCACCAAAGAAGATAAACAAATGGCAAATAATCATGCAGAGCAAATGTTCGACACCGTATGTCATTAAAGAGACGAAAACCCAAAACAACCGTGAGGTGGCATGGCACGCCAGTTAGAGCTGCTACTTATTAGAATGCTAAACACCAAAAAATGGCAGCGCAATTGCTGGAGGAAAGAGTGGAACTGTCTCATTCATTGCTGGTGGAATGCATGACAGAACAGCCACTTTGGAGGACAGCGTAGGAGACCAAAATAAACCACCTCGGAATATGTCTCTAGCACACAATTTATTTTGAGTTGATTACTTTGAGAAAATGCAGTCACAGCAAAAGTTCTGAAAACAGTTGAAGTTACCCTTTTGTAAGGGATGTGTATCTCTATAAAGGCAATTTTCATTTTAAGGGTGTCTCCCTCTCAGCACCAAAAGGAAGATGACTAAATCACTAGAGATTCTTATACATGGAGAAGACATGGACTTAGGTCTGCATAACCAAACTTACCCTGGTTTACCAAGCTTTTTCTGGTTTCCTCCTCACTGCTTGCTCCCACAAAACCCTTTTTCTTTGTTTAGGTTGAAGATAGTATTTAAACCTGAACTCTAAGCCACCTATTAGAGATTTGCTAATTTTCGTGTCTCTCCAATGTATACATAAGGTATACTTGTTATTAAACTTCTCTATGCTGTTCTTGTTAATCTGTCATCCCAGCTGAGAACTCAGAAAAGGTAAAAAGAAAATTATTTTTTTCCCCCTTTGCAACAAGGTTGGCAATTATTTTCAAAGCTAAACAAGTTTCATTTTACAATCCAAAAGCTACATTCCTAAGTATTTAGACAGCTGCTTTGAAGTTATGTCCAAACAAAACTAGCATGCAATTATGTACATTATGTATAGCAACAGTATTCATAATGACCAAAAAGAAAAGAATGTCCTGCAGTAGATAAGTGTGTAGGGACCCAGGCAGATAAAAGTTTTATATTGTTTTAAAGATTTTTTTTTTTTTAATTTTTGAGTTGGCGTCTCACTCTGTTGCCCAGACTGGAGTGCAGTGGCCGCTCCCGGCCACCGCAGCCTCGACCTGCTGGGCTCCGGCGATCCTCAGCCTTCCGAGTAGCTGGAATTACAGGCACGCACTACCATGCCCGGCTGATTTTTTGATTTATTGTAGAGATGAGGTCTCACCAAGTTGCCCAGGCGGGTCTCAAACCTGTGGTCTCAGGCAGTGCACTCACCTCAGCCTCCCAAAGCATGGGATTACAGACTAAGCCACCGAGCCCGGTTTAAAGATTACTTAAAGGAAAACATTTGAGATTCAGAAGATGGAGCAATAACCCTCACCTGAACTTCCCTTATCTGACTAAAGCAAAACCCCAGAACATACATACAGCTGTCATTAACCCCCTTTGAAGAGTTTTCTGCCATTTCAGCTGCCATGAAAATAGACTGCCCATTCCCATTAGCATCAGAAAGCCCAATAGAACCTTCTGTACTCTCCTATAGAAGCCCTAGAAATCGTCCTTTTATTAAGTCGATATACACAAACCGTCAGGTTGGGGACCGGGAAGTTTGTCATCAGATGGGCAGAGACGTCCCCACCTGAGTGTGTGTGGCTGTCATTCTGCCGGTTCTCAGGGGCTTGTTGAAGTCTAAATCTGAGAGGGTCTCAATCCACAGGGATTCTTGCCTCTTTTTCTGTTGCCTGGGCTCACTGCCTCTGGCATCAGGGGGCTTGCTTTCCTTCTCCTTGGCTGTCTTTGGACGTGGGGCTACGTCTTCTGCATCCTTTTAGGGTCTGCTTTTGGCTTTTAATGGCTAAGGCATTAAAAGGCTTATGGTCTGAGTTACGTTAGAATGAGTACATTCTCTGAAGCTGGGTTAAAATCTCAGGCTTTTTTGTTTGGAAGGTACCTCTTAGGCCAGAAGTTTCTTATCCCGCCTTTGGTTTTGAGGCCTCTCCGTTCTCCTCTTGGCCTGGAAGACTTTGCTGGATTTTTGTTTAGACATGTCTCTGTTCTCCCAACTTGATCTTGCTCCTCTCATGGGGGCTTGCTCTCTCTTAGCTGACTGAAACCTCCCCTTCTCAAACTTCTGCTGACTGTATCTTCCACCAACATGGAGCTAATTCTATCCACTTCAGTAGCTTCTTTGAGAAAATGTGAAGCTTCCAGTTTTCATTCTTTACGGCCTTTCCTTTCCATTCTAGTCTCTCAGCTCCCAACAACGGCTAGAACTTGAGGTCCTCTCCACCCCTTGGGGGCTCTTGGAGGTGAGGTACTCAAGAACCCTCCAAAAAAAGACCCGAGTCCCCCAGAATTTTAAGTGCTAATTGGAAACTAAACTTAATTCTCAGCTTCCATAAGAATACATGTCAGGATAAAAGAAAATCATAAACATTTCTGAAAATATTGTTTAAAAACTGTATTCATCATACTGAACAGTTAACAACTTGTTCCATCTTCCAGAAACACAATTGTAATAAAT
>JAPVLO010004095.1:0-45273 GCA_027257055.1 Cephalopachus bancanus
ATGCAGAGTCCTGAGCAGGGCCTGTCACATGTAATCCACCATAAATATTTGTTGCCTAAAGATTTGCAGTTCAAAAACCAAACCCTAGTAAACAAAAATTTATTACTTCATTCCCTCTTACTTTTTAAAGTCTCCTCTCTGTTTCAACTTTTTCCTATCATCAAAACATTTAAACAAGTTTTTTCTTTAATTCTTTCACTTCATACACAAGTTTTTGCTGACATAAAATTGCTCTCTTTAGGAGTATCAATTTGAAAACAAAATTTACCTCCATTTAACAATATTTTGGGGATATTTACTCTATTCAAAACATTTTCTAATCAATAAAAAGGCAGATTTTTAAACAATCTTGGGTATATTATTATTCTCTTTGAAACATGTGCATGACTGATCCTTTAAATTGAAGCAAATGGATTCTTTGACCTTGATAACTAATTTTCGCATCCGTTGGTTTGTTTTCCTATCTATTTCTCTTCTCTTTTAAAAAATATTCAATCTTTTCCTCCTTCTCAGTTTACTGCAAAAGTTCTATAAAAGCAAGAGTGTCCCTTTTTTTCCTTTATTGACCTTTTCTACAGTCAACTCATATTTTCAGAGAAGAACTGCTTCTAGAGCTATACAGAATATTTCAAATGACTCTGTAGTCTTTATTTTGTGCTCCACTCACTTTTCCACCTTTAACTGCTTATAAATTACTTAGCTGTAATAGCAATAGCAATTAAAAGCTGAGTGTCATCTAGACATTGTGCCACTGCTAGAAATCTCAGAATGCAAAAAAATGAATATACTTTGATTTATCCCATCACATCCCTTAAGTTGTTCTGTAGAATATACATCTATTCTCTTAGATAGTTTATATTTTATCTGCCAGCGCAGTTTTTTTTTTCCCCAGTCTTGTTGCTATTGGCACTTAGAGTAGAATTTTTTTTGATTTTTATTTTTAAAAATGGGATACAATTCAGGGTTAGATATACAAGTGGCCATTATCCAGGTAATGTATGGGCCTCACTTTGGTCCCCATTTCACCTGGTTTGAGATCAGTTACCCTTATTAATGAAGTGTTCCCCACCCCAGCAGTTTCCCACTACTGCCAATACCTTTCATATAGTATTATGATAATTGTTCAGAGTACGCTTATGAGTGAGAACATGAGGTACTCAGTTCTTTGTTTCTGTGATAGACCACTGAGTGTTGTAGACTCTAAATGTGAGTTTTTAAATGTGTGAATTCCCCACATATTAAAACCATTGATTCCTTTTTCTTTCTCTTTTTTTTTGGGGGGGGGTAAAGAATCACATAACATGAGGTCCACCAGATTAACAACTTTTTTTTTTAAGTGCACAGTTATAACTATGAGCACAACGTTGTACAGGAGATATCTAAAATGTGGCAATTTTGTCAGACTGAAATTCTGTGCCTATTATGTAGCAATTCCTCATTTTCTCTCCCCGCAGCCCTTGGTAACCACCATTCTACTTTTTGCTTCTATGAATTTTGCTATTTTAAATATTTTATAAATGGGATTGCTGGGTCAGATGGTAGTGCTATTTTTAATTTGAGGGGGAAATGCTATACTGTTTTTTATAACAGCTGTGCCCAAATGCACAGACAATAAAAGCAAAAATATACAAGTGTGAATATATCAAAAACTTTGGCACTATATCAAAAATATTGGCACAGCAAAGAAAATAATGAACAAAGTAAAAAAGAAACCTACAGAATGGTAGAAAATATTTGAAAGCCATATGATAAGGGCCATCTGAGAAGTGGTTAATACCCAAAATATATAAGAAACTTCTGTAACTCAATAACAGAGAACAAAAGCAAATCATTGAATTAAGGAAAGGGAAAAAATTGAAAATAAATTCCTCCAAGGAATACAGAAAAAATGGACAAAATGCATATGAGAAGATTCTCGACATCATCAATCAAGGAAATGAAAATCAAAACTTAGTGAGGTATTACCTAACACCTGTTAGGAAGGCCATCATTAAAAAATAAAATAAGTTTTGATGAGGATGTGGAAAAATTGAAACCTTTCTGTGTTGTTGGTGAGAATATTAACAACTGTGACTGCTAACAGTAAATGCCATTGTTATCTCTTAAAATCTGTGATATTTAAAAATGACCCCACCTTTTCAAACACATCACATAAGAGTGACACCAACTTCAGTTGAGAAGCACTGGAATAGATAGTACTACCATTTGAAAGAATCATAACTTTACATTGTAGATTATAGGCATAGATTTATGATTTTGATTGATGTAAAATCATAATAATTTAGTTTAACAAAAACTCGATGTGGCTGATTTATGAAGAAATAACTTCAAAGAGTTTTCTTTAAGTCTGGCATTCATTCACGAATTATTTTAGTAATCCTGGTGAAAGATGATGTGGTAGCCTGTGAACCAAGTAGAAATGTGGAAAGTGAGAAGATTCAAAAAGCAAAGAATTAAAAATTAACAATATATAATTTTGATGTAATATAAACCTGAAGGAGATGATGAAATCAAGGGTAATTTCAGATTTCTGGCTTGGGTATGGGTAGAGAGAATTACTATTTACTAATTTTAAAATATAGATTATGGTAGAGCAAATTCTAGCAAAGTAGGAAGTAAACATACAGAGACACCCTCTCTACTCTGTGTTCATTGTTACCTATTTATTTATTGAACATAATTTTATGACGCTTCTAATATTTTCCAGCATGACATAGTAGTTGGAATCACTCACTAAATTTTTAAAACATAAAAATGTCAGAGAAATTAGAGCATGAACATAAAAGATGAGACTGGTCTTTCAGGAGACAACGAAGTGAAAATAAGATAAGGGGAAAAGGAGAAGGGATTGGTAAAAGTAGGAGAGAAAAAATAGAGAGGAAAAAAGAGAGAACATGAGAGGAAGAAAGAGAGAGAAAAGGAAAGGGATATTTTGCTTAGTGGGGTACCCAAGAATGTGGTTTTAGGTATACCTAGTCTACATTCTTCATAAAATATGCTTACTGTGGTAAAAATGAGCCCTAGAAAAGGGTCCTTCATAGTTGATCTTCATGCCTGTGATTCTACAGTTTGTGACTGATAATGAATCACACTTTTCAATTGCCACACACTCTACGTAAAAAATCTCAAGCCAGTAAGGCCACTTTGTTTTTAAATGAAAATGTGGTATATTCTGAAATCTCCTGGGGCCACATGATCAACAATTATTTTAGATGATCTAGTAGAGCATGAGGGGGTTTTTCTTAAATAAAAAAATACAATTAAAAATAAATATTAAAAATTAAAAAATCTTTATTTGACATTTTCTTGAGTTCTCATTAACTATAGAAGTTATAAGTAAAAACAATATTTTCTATGTAGCACTAGGTATATTTTATGAATTCATTTGTAACAAAAACTTGTATAAGAATTATTGTCAATATGATAGACTTTCATATATATCAGATATAGGAATACATATTAAAATATATTTGGACCTTACATACTCATATATAACTTGGCAGCAGGTAACTATTTGAATTAAGATCTACTGTAATAATTATAGAAGACAACAATATCTCAAAAGTAGTGTGAAATTTAGATGAGATTGTATTTCTTTTTTAGCACATTATCAGAGGACATTCCTTATTTAACATATATTACTCGTTACACCAACAGCAATTAATTCCACAGGTAGCAGAGTTTTATCTTTGAAAATAAAGTGACAGAAAATCAAAGCAACATATGTTTCTAATTTTACATGTATTATCTCACAGGCAATTAAGAAAATTTTAACTAGAATAAATTGAATCCAGAAAAACCTTTGAGATTCTTAAACAGTTGTAAAAAATTTACATTGCCAAAATTAAGAATATATAACAAAGGAGTGAACTCAGGAAGATTTGCTTAAAGCTATTTTAATTTTTAAAAATGCATGAATTCATAGTTATGTTTATTGCTAATTTTTAAAATCACCAACACTAGTTTTCAATGAATTTTTCCAATCAATATAAAATCTAAGAAAACAAAGATTATATGAATATTTTCAGTCAAAGTGTCTTTACACAGAAGTGATTTTAATATCACGAAGTTTTTACATTTGTAAAATATGATAAATGCAACTGAATCATTAATGTACATTCATGAGAAGATGTATAATATACAAAAACTCTGGTCTAGTATAAAGGTATGAGGGAATTTGTAATGATTTATAAATTATCTCAATTCTGTACTTTGTAGCTACTTAATTTATGAAATTTACTTAACTCACCTAAAACTGACATTCCTTGTCTTTAAAAATATTATTAGACAAACCACATACACAAGGAATAATGACAAAATAAAAGGTGCAATCATGTGAAGTATAAAAGAAGAAGCCGGGCTCGGTGATTCAGCCTGTAATCCCGTGCCTTTGGGAGGCTGAAGTGAGTGGATTGCCTGAGCCCACCGGTGCGAGACCCGCCTGGGCAACTTGGCGAGACCTCATCTCTACAATAAATCAAAAAATTAGCTGGGCATGGTAGCACACGCCTGTAGTTCCAGCTACTTGGAAGGCTGAGGCGGAATGATCGCTGTAGCCCAACAGGTAGAGGCTGCGGTGGCGGGGAGCAGCCACTGCACTCCAGTTTGAGCGACAGAGTAAGACTCCGACTCAAAAATAAATAAATACATACATACATACATACATACATACATACATACATAAAAATAAAAGAAGAATCCTAAATATAGACTGGTAAACTTCTAATCCAAATATACCATTTAGCAACTGTGTAAATGCATTCAAGTTTTTTCAACCTGTCTATATTTAATTTACCTCTTCTGAGAAATGGAAATAATAATGGTATTCAAATTATAGGAGACTTCTATATTAAAAAAGTTAGTGAGGCCAGCAAAGTGGCTCAACCTATAGTCCCAGCACTCTGGGGTGGTCAAGGCAGGAAGTTTGCTCGAGCCCAGGAGATCGAGACTGCGGTGAACCATGGTTGTGCTACTGCATTCCAGCTGGGTTACAGAGTAAGACTCCGACTATAAATAAGTTTATTTATTTAGCTGTTAATAGGATCAAGATGGCTGACAAAGACATCAGACTCTGATTGTCTCCAGAAAGAAGAACCAAAATTATGAATAGATAATCACACCTCGACTAGAGAAAAGTCACTGGAAACACTTGAAACACAGAAGGAGAAGGAAGTGAGCCAGTTCAGCCAAGGTCTGCTGGGGATCTAAAGTGGGTCAGCATTACAGGGGAAAAAGAAGTGAGATAAATTCCATGGTCTCAATCCCCACCATGACTGCTGACATCTGACCACAGGATAGCTCCTTTACTCACACAGTGACACTAGCATGGGTGGTGATCTGTGAAAGCATTGCACCAGACAGGAATCTCATGCAGGGACACAAACTTCCAAGACCTAGCAATTTCAACAGGCTGCCATTGTGACAGCATAGTATTTATGGGACTGCATCCTGCCCTGGGAGCAACAACTCCCATATTTCCAAATCCCAGGAATCCCACTGACATCCCCCAGAGTTCATCAAGAAGGCTATAGTGGCACAGTGCTGACTGGATCCAAATGTTCTGTGGGGTCTCCGGTATTCTAGTCCAAAGGAGCACACTAATAAGGCAGTTCCTGGGACAAAGAAAAACTACTGCTACTGCTGCCATTGGAGTTTGGGGCAGGTGAGCTGGGGGGCCATTTGTTTGGGGCTGTGAATGGTGAATGTTCCCCCACTGGCAGTATTAAGTCTATGCTTGGGATCACATGTGAAGACCCTCTCCCTTTCCACACAACTGCCACCACAGCAAGTGAGCCTGAGAGCTGCATAGTCTGGGTCTGTGGGTGATGACTACACATTGCAGCTACTGTCAACGTCAGCACCTGCTGCTCAAAATCAAGAGGGTCAGGCTTCCACCGCTACAGTCATTGCCCATACCTTGGTGACTGCCCAGTGACCCAGAATCCACTCACTTACCTGGCCCACTGCTGCCACTAATGGCTTCCAAACAAGCCACCTGGAGGCCCAAGGGTCAGCCTTCCTGTTTCCACTATTACTGATACCAGTGTATACCATCCTGATGCCCAAGAGCAGGCACGCTCAGCCACTGCTGTCACTCCTGGGGCCCAAAGACTGGCCCACATGGCATATCTGTTTCCAACACAACTTCACCACAGGCTCCACTAATAATCACACCCTGAACCACTAAGTGTGGGGAGTGGATGAATGCTGTCCAGGCAGCAGGCCTCCAGCGAAGGCAAGGTCCCTCTTGGTTGCTCCCCACCCTTACCAAAGAGCAAGGAATGAAGCCTGCTACAGAGAATGGTATCTCAGAGCCCACGCATTTGGGTACAGATAGTACAGATAAAGTCTTGGCAACAACAAGATAACCGCGGAACAGCTTGCCATTTACGTAGCAACAAAATTCCATTATAGCTCCCTCATAGACCTTGAATCCCTCCCAACTTCTTTGTGCTTGATTATAAAACAAACATAATGAGCTAGTTCAAGGCCACTTTTCCTACATTATAGGAGGTGTCCCACCTGGCCCCAGCTTTTCTTTATGTCTGTGTCTTTTTTAATCTCTTGTTGCTCTCCACTGTCTCTCGAGACTCACAAGGCAGTAGTGTGGGCTGCAATCCAAGGCAAGTAAGAAAATCATAGATATCCACAATGCTGTATACAGTCAAAGAAATCACACACAGTTTATGCTACTGCACACATTAAAATTCAAAGCTAACTAACATCATTGATGCATCTCAATGCATCAATGTAAAAAGCAAATTCAAAAAGTTGAAAGAGGAGATTATTACACTTGATGTGCATATGTCAATATAAGGACATAAGAAACACAAAAAAGCAAGGATACCTTCAAAGAAACATACAAATTTCCTAGCAACAGATCCTAATCAAAAAGAATGAATGATGTCTCCACAAAAAAAAAAATTATGAAACTAAAGAAGCTCATGAGAATCAAGAAAATTCAAAGTGGAATACAAAGAAATCAGGAAAACAATTCAGTATCTAAATAAAAATTTACCAGAGATAGATATGACAAAAAAGAACCAAACAAATTTTACAACTGAATAATTTGTTGAATAAAATTAAAAATCATGCAAAATCTTCTTCAATAGACTTAATCAAGAAGAAAGATTCTCAGAACTTGAATTCAGGACTTTTGAAATATTCCAATCAGGCAAAAGTAAAGAAAAAAAAAAAAAAAAAAAGAAGAGGATGAATGAACAAAGTCTTTGTTAAATATGGGACACTGAGAAGCAATCAAATGTATGAACTATTGTTATCCTCAAAAACAAAGAGAGAAAGAAAGGCTAGAAAAGCTACCTAGGAAAATAACAGATGAAAATATTTCATGCCTAGTAAGAGATTCAGACCTCTAGATATGGAAAACCTGGCAATCTGCAAAGGGATACAATTCAGAAAGTTCTAGGTGGCACATTTTAATTGAACTTCCTAAAGTCAATAACAAAGAGAAAATCATGAAAACATCAAGAGAAAATTTTCTAGTCCAGCCTGATATCGGTACAAGAACAGGCATATAGACCAATGGAATAGGATAGAGATTCTAGAATCAAAGCCTAAATTTTTTCAAAAAGCTCATCTTCAACAAACCCTCCACCAACAATCACTGGGGAGAAGAGAAACTATTCAGTAAATGGTACTGGGAAAACTAGCTGACCACATGCAGAAGACAAAAACAAGACCTCTACCTATCACTATAAACAAAAATAAACTCTTAATGAATCAAAGACCTAAATGTAAAACCTCAAACTATAAGACCCTTAGAAAATACAGGAGACACCCTTAAGACAATTGGAACTGACAACCAATTCCTGATAAAACCCCAAGTGCCCAGGTCATAAGAGCTAAGATACACAAGTGGGACTTCATGAAACTGACAAACTTCTTCAAAACCAAAGAAACCATCAAGAGAGTGAGAAGATAGTCAACAGATTTGGGAAAAAAAAAATATCTGCCAGCTGTATGTCTAAAAAAGGCCTAACTTCTAGGATCTACAGGGAATTAAAATGTGCCCAAAAGAAGAAAAAAAAACCAAACAGCCCCATTATAAAGTGGGCAAAATATGTAATAAACAGTTCTCAAAAGAAGACATATCATCAGTCAACAGATACATTAAAAAATTTTTAGCCTCATTAGTCATCAAAGAAATGCAAATTAAAACTACACTGAGATACCACCTAACTCCAGTCACGATGGCCAAACCAGTAACTCAAAAAATAACAGATGTTGAAGAGGAAGCAGGGAAATGAGAAAACTTCTACACTTTCAGTGGGAATGTAAACTAGCACAGCCTCTAGGGAAAAATAGTGTGGTGATTTCTAAAATACCTAAATATTGACCTTCCATATGACCCCACAGTCCCCCTACTGGTAATATAACCCAAAGAAATCAAACCACTTTATAAAAAAGATAACTGCATATGTATGTTTATTGTAGCATTGTTCACAGTAACAGGAACAGGGAACCAAACGTGCTGCCCATCAAAAGAGGACTGGATTTAAAAAATGTGGTACATGTACATGATTGAATATTATGCAGCCATAAAGAACAAAATCATGAACTTCACAGCAAGCTGGATGGACTTAGAGTCTATAATACTGAATGATCTTTCATAGAAACAAAGAACTGAGCATCACATTTTCTCACTCATAAGCAGACCTTGAACAATTATTGTAATACTATAAGAAAAGGATTGGCAGTAGCAGAAAACTGCCAGGAGTGGAACACTGATGTGGGATTGGCAGTAGTGGGAATCTGCCTGGGGATGGTGGGCACTCCTCATTGACAAGTGTACCTGCATAACCAAAATTTATATACCAAACCCCTGAATTGTACCCCACCTCTTTAAAATTAAAAAAAAAAAAAAAAAGAAGAGAGCCAGGTTCGGTGGCTCAGCCTGTAATCCCGTACCTTTGGAGGCTGAGGTGAGTGAATTGCCTGAGCCTGTGGGTTCGAGACCCGCCTGGGCAACTTGGCAAGACCTCATCTCTACAATAAATCAAAAATGAGCTGGACGTGGTAGCGTGCGCCTGTAATTCCGGCTACACAGAAAGCTGAGGCAGAAGGATCGCCAGAGCCCAGCAGGTGGAGGCTGTGGTAGCTGGGAGCAGCCACTGCACTCCAGTCTGGGCAACAGAGTGAGACTCCAACTCAAAAAAAAAAAAAAAAAAAAAGGGCAAAGACAATCCACCGCTAACAGAAAAACTTTGCCAGCTACATACTTGATAAAAGACTTTTATTCAAAAATGTATAAATGACTGTCAAAATTCAGTAAGCCATTCAAAAACCCAATTTGAGCAATGGGCAAAAGATTTGAACAGAAATTTTATAAAAGATGCTGAACCCCATTAGATTTAAGAAAATGTATGTTAAAACCACCATGAAATGAGTAACCTATTTGAATAGCTAAAATGACAATAGTTTCACCGTTTTGTTAGTGATATGTAAAATGTTATAGCCACTTTGGAAAATATTTTGGGAGTATATTAAAACATTAAGTAATCATGTCTAACTTTTCACTAT
Organism: Cephalopachus bancanus; assembly: GCA_027257055.1. Classification (NCBI taxonomy): domain Eukaryota; kingdom Metazoa; phylum Chordata; class Mammalia; order Primates; family Tarsiidae; genus Cephalopachus; species Cephalopachus bancanus. The sequence continues at coordinate 9,541 of JAPVLO010004095.1, forward strand.
ATTTACTCTCAAGCATTTGATCAAGAAAAATGAAAGCATATTATTCAAGTATTCAAGGACTTGTACAAAAGTCTTCTTATTGAGTTCTTAGTACCCCAAACAGGGAAAAACACAAATCTCAATCAATGGGCAAATGAATAAAAATACTGCAGTAAATATATACAAAAGAATACTATCCAAGTAAAAAAAATAATGAACTACCTATGCACGTACATGAATAAATTTAAAAATAGTTACTGTATGGTTTGTTAAAGGACAAAATGAGTAAATAGCTTATTATTCTATTTGTTTAGTATTATAAGAAAAACAAACTCATATATAGTGACAGAAAGCAGATGAATGTCTGGGCATCGAGATGAAGTGGAAGGGACAGAAGAGAGAGATTATAAATGAGTATTGAGGTTAGTTTGGGGGTGACAGATATGTTCATCATCCTAATTGTAGTGATTGTTTCCAAAGACTATACATATGTCAAAACTTACCATACCATACGCTTTAAGTATTTCCAGTTTTTGCTGTAATAATTATATTTCATTAAAACTGTTTATAAAAAAGTTGTCTCATCACCAATAAAGAAGCCCCAATCATACTAACAGCAGACTTTTCAGAAGAAATTTTACAGACCAAAAGAGAATTGGATGTTATATTTAAAGTCAGAAAGAAAAAAAAATGTTACCTGAAGATACTATATTCAACAAAATTATTCTCCATAAGTGAAGAAAAATGAAGTCTTTGTCAGACAAGCAAATGTTGAGATAATTCATCACCACTGACAAGTCCTACAAGAAATGCTCAAGGGAGTTCAAATCTGAAAATGAAAGGATGACAGTTAACATCATGAGCACACAATAAAGTGTAACACTCGCAGGAAAAACAAACACAAATGAGAAAGAGAAAATACAGAAATGGCAAAAACAAACCTCAAGGCAAAACAATAAGGGAAAAATAAAACAAATAATATACAAAACTACCAGAAAACAATTAACAACATGACATAAACAAAACCTCACATATCAATCATATCCTTGAATGTAAAAAAATTAAATTATTCACTTAAAAGATATAGACTGGTAAATGGACTTTAAAAAAAATCAACTCTATACCACCTACAAGAAACAAAATTTACCTGTAAAGACAAATACTGACAGAAAGTAAAGGGATGAAAAAGTCATTCCAGACAAATGACAACAAAATAAAGCAAGATTAGTTATACTAATATCAAATAAAACAGGCTTTATTCACAAATAGTTTAAAAAAAAAGAAAGTTATTATATCATGATAAAGCAATCAATCCAGCAAGAGGATATAACACTTCTAAATACACAAACCCCTAACAGTGAAGCATTAAAATTTATTTTAAAAAATCACTAGACCAAAAAAGAGGGACAGACTGCAATACAATAATGGCAGGTGACTTCAACACTTTACTCACAGCATTAGACAGATGATCTAGTCAGAAAATTAGCAAAGAAACATTGAACATGAACTGGATTCCAGACTTTGGAATATATACACACACATGGAAACTAAACAGCATATTCTTTAATAATCATTGAGCCATAAAAAACAAGATAGAGTCAAGCATTTTCTGAAACAAATGAAAATAGAAACAAAACATAAGAAAATCTGTTAGGCACAGCATAAGCAATTTAAGAAAGACGTTTATAGCAATACACACCTACATCAAAAAAAGAAGATATCAAATAAACAGTCTAATGATACACCTCACAGAACAAGAAAAGCAAGAACAAACCAAAAATGCATTAGCAAAAATAATAATAAAGATCAATGAAAATAGAGATTAAAAAATACAAAAGCCCATTAAAATAAAAATGCTTTCTTCAAAAAGATAAACAAAATTGATAAACCACTAAATAGACTAAAAAAGAAAAGATAAAAAACAACCCAATGAATACAATCAGAAATAAAAAAGGAGACAACACAACTGATATCACAGAACACAATAGATTATCAGAGACTAATATAACCAACCATCTGCTAACAAATGAAAGCCTAAAGTAAATGGATAAATTCCTGGAAGTATGCAATCTATCAAGATTGAAATAGAACAAGAAATTGAAATAGAAAACCTGAACAATTCCTGGAAACACTCAACCTGCCAAGATTGAAATAAAAATGGAAATAAAAATGAAAAACCTGAATAGAACAATAGAGTAGCAAGATTCAATCAGTTATAAAATGTCCTCAAGCCGGGCTCAGTGGCTCAGCCTATAATCCCATGCCGTCGAGAGGCTGAGGTGAGTGGATTGCCTGAGCCCGCGGGTTTGAGACCTGCCTGGGCAGCAAGACCTCATCTCTACAATAAATCAAAAAATCAGCCAGGCATGGTAGCGCATGCCTATACTTACGGCTACTTGGAAGGCTGAGGCGGAAGGATTGCTGGAGTTCAGCAGGTCGAGGCTGTGGTGGCGGGAGTGGCCACTGCACTCCAGTCTGGGTGACAGAGTGAGACCCCAACTCAAAAAAAAAAATAAAAATCCCTTAACAAAGAAAAAGCTGACACTGGACAAATTCACAGACTAATTCCACCACACATACAAAGAATAATTAACAGCAATCTTCCTGAAGATCTTTTAAAAATTTAAAGAATAGGAAGCTCTCCTTAAGTCATTCTACAAGGCCAGCAGTACACTTGTACCAAAACCAGACAAGGAAACAACAACAATAATGAATTAATAATCCTAATGAACTTAGACATAAAAATCCTAATAAAATACTAGTACACCAAGACTAACAGCACATAAAAAAGATATTATACCATGATCAAGGGGAAATTTTAACCCAGGGATAGAAGGATTGTTCAACATATGCACAACAATAAACATGATACATACATCAACGGAATAAAGAACAAGAATGAGATGATCATTTTAAACAAAACAGAAAACACGTTTAATAAAATTCAGCATCCCTTTATGTTTAAAAAACCCCTCAAAAATCTAGGCACAAAAGGAACATACTTCAAAATAATAAAGGCCATATGTGAAAAACCCTTAGCTAGCAACATACTAAATTGGAAAAAGTTTACAATCTTTCCTGTAAAAATGGAATAAGGGTGAACACATTCACTATTGCTATTCAATATAGTACTGGAAAGCCTAGCCAGAACAATGAAGCAAGGGAAAAAAAGTCATCAAAAATTTGAAAGATAAAGTCAAATGCCCCTGCTTGAAAGATAAAGTCAAATGCCCCTGCATTTGAATTTTATGAATTATTCCAGACCATGAGCATTAGAGAACTTTCCATTTTCTTGTGTCCTCTTTCATTTCTTTTACCACTAATTTTTAGTTTATCTTGTAGAGATCTTTCACATCCTTGGTTAAATTTATTCCTAGATATTAAACATTTTTTTAGCTATTTTAAATGGAATTTCCTGCCTGACTTCTTTTTTGGCTATATCATTATGGGTGTCTAGAAACTCTACCAATTTTTGTATAATGATTTTGCATTTTACAACTTTATTATATTTATTTATTAGTTCTAAAATTTTTTGGTTGAGTTCTTTGATTTTTTTTATGTACAAGACTCTAGTACCTAAAACAGTATGGTATTAGTAAAAAAATAAATATATAGACATACAGAACAGGATAGAGAACACAAAATTGCAACCGCATAATTACAGTCAACTTATCTTTTAAAAAACCACCAAGCACACTCATCAGAAAATGAAACCCTCTTCAATAAATGTTGCTGGGGATACACAATAACCATGTACGGAAAAATGAAGTTAAACCTCTATTTCTTACCTTATGTGAAAGTCAACTCCAGATGAACTAAAGACTTGAATGTAAGACCCCAAATTACTAGAATAAATCATGAGGAAAACTCTTCAAGACATTAGACTAGAAATGACTTTATGACTAAAGCTCAAAAAACACAGAAAATAGAAACAAAAATAGACTATATTAAATAAAATGTTTCTGCCTAGCAAAAGAAACAAGAGAGTGAGGTGACAACTTCTGTAATTGGGCAAGATATTTGAAAACTAGTCATCCAACAGAAGAGTAATACCAAGAATACACAAGAAACTCAAACAATTCTATGTTTGAACAACAAATAATCTCTTTAAAAAATGAGAAAGATGAATAGATATTTCTCAAAGGAAGGCATTCAAATGACCAACAGTTAGTTGGAATATGCTCAGTATCATGAATCACTAAGAAAATGCAAATCGAAACCATAATGAGATGTAATCTCACCCCAGTTAGATTGGTTACAATTAAAAAAAAAAAAAATAAAACTGGCAAGGATGTGAAGAAAAGGAAACTCTTATACACTGTTCATAGGAATGTAAATTTGTACAGTCGTGGAAAACAATACGGAGAATGCTCAAAAAACAAAAAATAGAACTGCCATTTGATCCAGTAACCCCAGTACTGAGTGTCTTTCCAAATGAAAAGAAATCTGCATGTCAAAGGGATACTGGACTCGCATGTCTAGTGCAGAAGTATTCGCAATACCAATATATGAAATCAAGCTCACAAATAGATAAAATGTAGAACACGTATATAATGGAATACTATTTGGCCATAAAAAAGAAAAAAATTGTGTCATTTGCAGCAACATGGATGGAACTATAGGTCATTATGTGAAGTGAAATAAGCCAAGGACAAAAACACTGCGTGTTTTTACTCATATGTGGGAGCTTTAAAAAAACCTCAATTTTATAAACATAGAGAACAGAACAATAGATACTAGAGACTGGAAACTGTGGGTGAGGTGAGGAGAAATTTTGAGAGATTGGCTGTGGGTACAAGCACAATGTGAGATAGAAGAAATATGTTCTGAAGTTTGGTAGATCAGGGTGACTATGCTTAGAAGCAATATTGTATATATTTCAAAATAACAAGAAAGGATTTAAATGAACCAGCACAATAATAATAAACACTCATATTGATAGATATTCTAAATATGTGACTATTATACATTCTATTCATGCAACAAAGAACATGTATCCAATAAATATGTAAAATATTATTTATTAATAAAAGATGAAAAAGTGATATGTTTACTGGATTAAGAATAAATATTTGTACATAAACATTTTATATGTGGAAATTAATTAGTATAGTAATAGTGAGAACTACTGATGGAATTGCTTAGTTGCTAGATTCTCAGTGATCAGGAAAGTAAAACCTATTACATAGAATTCAATGTCATTGCATGTTTAGATAGTTGTCCAACATATGGACATTTTATTGTACTTCACTTTATTGTGCTTTGCAGATTTGTATTTTTATGTTTATACATTAAAATTTTGTGACAGCCCTGCATCAAGTAAGTTCATCAGCACAATATGTCTAATAGCATGTGATCACTTCATGTCTCTGAGTTACATTTTGATAATTCTTGTAATATTTCAAACCACAGAGTAAACAGTGACTCAAGAAGTTAAAATGACATGTCTCCAAATCATTAAGATTAAAAGTAGCCAGGCTCGGTGGCTCAGCCTGTAATCCTGTGCCTTTGGGAGGCTGAGGTGAGTAGATTGCCTGAGCCTGCGGGCTCGAGATTCGCCTGGGCAGCGAGACCTCATCTCTACAGTAAATCAAAAAATCAGCAGGGCGTGGTAGTGCATGGCTATAATTCCCGCTACTTGGAAGGCTGAGGTGGAAGAATCGCTGGAGCCCAGCAGGTCGAGGCTGTGGGGGCTGGGAGCGGCCACTGTACTCCAATCTGGGAGACAGAGTGAGGCTCCAACTCAAAAAAATAAAAAAAAAAAAGACGGAGGCTATATTTGAATACATGATTGTTAAACTCCACAGCATAAGTTTTAAATATAGAATTTCAAAATTTTAATCATAGTTTCTACAGTACTCCTGTTTGATTTAACAAGGAAATGGTCCGTGTGTTTTCAAAAATAGCAACAGATTGTCCCATACTGTTGCACTTGGTTGATGCAATTGGATAAAATAATATTTATGACCATAAAAGAATTAGCCAATATGCAAGAAGAAAATAATTAACACGTATAAATAGATTAGAATCAAGTAGTACCCCCAAATTATTCTCTCTGAAAGCTGATTTTTACATTGCATGACTATGGTCTTGTGCAAATTTGAAACTTTCGACTATCTTTGAAATTGCTGACATTTGTTGAAAAACATTATAAATGTCACAATTTATTATTTTATGCTTTAAACCTGGAAAATTTTAATATAACTGTTACCTTGAATACATTCTTGCAAATATAAACATTTCTGAGTCTAAAAATTAGCATTTGAATAGATTCATTTTGATGTAATTTAAATAAAATGTTCAATATTTATCAAAAATACTAAAATTAAATGGTTCTTCTGCCATAAATTTATGTTAATTTATTTCTTCATAAATGTATGTATAAAATACACCTAATTAAATAGGCTATTACACTACATAGCATTTTCTCTATGTATTCAATTTCAAAGTCTGACCAATGGGATGTAAATAGCCATGATTAGTGATTTACCAGCTACTTATAAGTACTCAGAGTTTTACTCAGAAAACTTTTTCATTTATTGTATTAATTTCAGTCTTACTAATACTTACAAAGGCCATATGAAATATGTGGTCTTTGAATTGAAGCCAAAACAGATATTAGTATAATTCAGGTAAGTATCAATAAAACCAATTTTCCAGATGAGCCTCATCCTACTGTGAAATTCTCCCTCCGACAGTGGCTAATACTTTCTCATTGCTAAAGCTTGTACATAGAAATATAGTTGGGATCTCACTACCAGATACTCAAAGTGAAATTTAGAGGAAATTATTCTATAGATATCCCTTGTGTCATTAGGTACAGTGTTAAAGTTCTTTCCTCAAAGCTTTCATTAGTATGATTTCTCCTGTTGGTACAAATAAATCTACTTTAAAATTCCATGTACCATCATAAAACACTACCAATTGCTTTTGTACATTTCTCTAAAAGGAGTGTTTATTTTCATAACTTGTCTTTGTACTATGGACTTCTCCCCTAGAACAGGGTTATAGAATTAATCAAGTACCAAGATCATCTCAGAATCTTTTAATCATTTGTTCGGAAATTTGCAGTCAGTAGATGATTCCATTTTACCCATGATAGTTGGTTGAATACACAGGATCCTCATTTGTGGCACTGTTTTTCAGAATGACACTGTAGAAAAAGTTACCCTGTGCTCTAAAATTCTCTCTTCCAAGCATTTTTATTTCTTATGTAAACTAGATCAGGCAAGAAAGTTAGTTCGTGGTCCAATGACATTATGTGAAAATATACCCCAATGTGCACTGAAGCTGTCCATTAGGGATTCATTAGTAGGAATCAAATGAATGTTTCCTAGCCTGGAGCATTGACCTGTTAATTTTAACTTTGTGTATATGCTGCTGACTATCTGTAGTAGATTTAATATTACATAATGCTGTATTTTATGTGATCTCTTAGGAGCCCTGTTTTTCATTTATTATGCAGGACTATTATTGATATTTTCCTATTATTTAGTTTTACCTACTAAAGGAATTTGATCAATGCAGTGCCAAGAGAAAGCAATACTGTTTAATAGAAATGTTTTGTCATTAACAACACCTTCAAGTATTGAACACTGTAAAAGGTCTCACCCTTTTCTACTCTTTAAGGATTTTCATTGGGCTTCTGATGGACTCTTAGTACAACCTACATATGAAAACTTAAGTTCACCTTTGAAGAAACACATTGAGTTTGAAGTTATTTGTGTTACCGTATAAATTTATATTTAAAGATATTTTCAGCCAGGATCGGTGGCTCAGCCTGTAATCCCGCACCTTGGGAGGCTGAGGTGAATGGATTGCCTGAGCTCATGTGTTCACAACCCACCTGGGCAACTTGGTGAGACCTCATCTCTACAATAAATCAAAAAATTATCCAGATGTGTTAGTGCGCACCTGTAGTTCCAGCTACTTGGAAGGCTGCAGTGGAAGGATCACCAGAGCCCAGCAGATCGAGGCTGCAGTGGCGGGGTGACAGAGTGAGACTCCAACTCAAAATATATATATATATTCAGTTCCATACTGAAGTGTATAAAATAATAGGGTAGAGTTAGCAGCATGATTTAATGCCTTTCTCCACAAACAGCTATGCCTCTAGCAGAAAAACTCAATTAAAATAAATTAAAAAGGCGGGCTCGGGTGGCTCACCCTGTAATCCCATGCCTTGGGAGTCTGAGGTGAGTTAATTGCTTGAGCCCGTGGGTTCGAAACCCACCTGGGCAACTTGGCAAGACCTCATCTCTACAATAAATCAAAAAATTAGCCGGGTGTCATAGCGCGCACCTGTAGTTCCAGCTACTTGGAAGGCTGAGGTGGAAGGATCGCTGGAGCCCAGCAGGTCAAGGCTGTGGTGGCTGGGAGCAGCCACTGCACTCCAGTCTGGGCGACAGAGTGAGACTCTACCTAAAATAAATAAAAAATAATAAATAAAATAAATTAAAAGAGAAAGAAAATAAATTGTTAATGCAGTCGTATTGTGAGCTCTCACAGCAGAAAAGGTGGATTCTTTTTGTATAAAACAAAGTCCAAACTTTAAGAAATAATATATTTTATAATAATATTCCCAAGATTTTTAAATCTTTTTTTTACAAACTGTTCTTTTTGACAATAAGACTTTTCTTGCTTTTAGAGTGGTTTCAGCCTGTCAAGCTAACAATAGTTTGTGATATAGCAGCCAAATTATTGTATTCTTAATCAATCTTAATCAATGGTCATTCTTAATCATTCAGAAAGAATGGTTACATACTGTACAGATTTTTTTGACATTCACATTTTTTTAATTTCACTAATAAACCTATGCTTAAAATCATTTTATTGTCTTAAATGAAAAGGCGTATTATAAAGATTTTCTAGTGTATTCATATAGGAAGCATTCTCAAAATATGTAATATATATATACATATATATGTAAATATATGTATTTACTTCAAATTAGTCCATTAAATTAGGTTAGACTTTAAAGTGTTCCAGAAAACCAAGCACAGATTGTATCCTGTCTTCTCCTAATGGGAAGTAATACAAGTCAAATGTTTAGAAAGTGTTAGTAAAAATGGTGTCCAAAAAAGTCTAAATTTGAATGCAGGAACTTTATTGCATAAGAGATCCCCTGAGAAAAAAATCACAGTACTTAAAGCGTAAAAACATCTAGTCAGAAATGTTGCAATGGCATAGGTTGTACTGTATTTTGTCATTTTTAGAAGGTACAATGGCAAATGCTGTGCTGTATTTTGCCATTTTAACGCAATGGCATAGACTGTACTGTATTTTGCCATGTTTAAAAACCGATATCTATGAATTATATTTATCAGCAATGATACTGATGTATTTAATGTTTGAAGAAAGGATAATTGAAAAATGGGGATAATTCAAAACAAAGGACCTGCAGTGGTTCTTCAAATGGTTCTTGAAATGTGTTTGAAATACTTTCCATATACATATGTGTGTGTATATATATATATAAACACATACATATATTCAAGTCTCAATTTTCATTATATATATACATATATTCTAGTCAAAATTATTGCATGGTTTCAGAAGATAAAGAGACTATATAATGCATTCAGTAACTCTTCCTTTACACCTTTTCCCTATGAGAATACTATAATACCTAAATTCACTTTTTCCAGTGTAGATCCTAGATTTGGTTAATGGTGAATATTACGATATTGCCACAGCGTTCCATTGGTAAAAGGATGTGAGGCAAAATGAATCAATGTTGAAACACGTGTTTCAGGGAGAATGAAACCAAATATCTAAGAATTTTTGTTTGTATTTTTAGGTTTTCTACTTTTCTTTTATCAAAAGAATCTTTTAAGCAACCATGTACTAGCAAAGACTTAATAGCCCTGGGCAAACATACTAACATTCAATAAACAAACATCACATATATTCCAAATAATATTTACACATATATAGTATTTATTTATATGTGTATAGAGATACAGAAGTGGAGACTGATGGAGATACAGTATGTGTAAAAACACTAACCATATCAACATTAAAAAAAATTCTAGTATTCCTTCTAATCATACTCCCATATGGGTAATCACCACTTGTACTTTTACCACTATATATTAGTTTTATGTGCTAAAAACTACACATAAGTGACATCATAGAGACATTATTTTGTTTCACTTCCATTATTCATGACACTGCATGCAGTAGTAGCTATTTTTCCAGGTTATTTGTAGGATTATATTGCATCAATAAAAATATTTCCGTGCATATTCTTCTGTTAATAGACATTTGGGGTCATTCCATGTTTTGAACACTATAAACAAAGTTCCATAAATTTCTCATGCATATATCCAGAAATGAAATTTTTTTAGTAGATATTCAGTTGGTATACATTTAGTAGATATTAACAGTCTTCCAAAGTAATTGTATCAGTATCCAAATAGGAAAAAAGGAAGTTAAGGTATCCCTCTTTGCAGGCTATATGATTCTATACCTCAAAAACTCAAGGGAATCTGTCAAAAAACTCGTTGCACACTGATGAAGAAATTTGGCAATGCCTCAGGGTATAAAATAAATGTGCAAAAGTTGCATTCCTATACACCAACAATAAACAGAAACCCAATAAAAAGTACAATCCCATTCACAATAACAGCAAAAGCAAGGAAAAACTTGGCATCTTCCTAGAGGAGTGAAAGCCCTTTACAATGAAAACAAAACACTGCTCAAAGAAACCAAAGATGACACACCATCTAGATGTTCTTAAATATATTATTACATGGTATAACTGCGACTTCCCCTGCATTGGAATATTTATATATTTTTTTTTTCTGTAAGCAATGTTGTTTTTATGCTATTCATAAATAGAGAAGAAATCATCCTGAATCATACTCTTCCCTTGCAAAATATATCATAAACACAAGACATGAGGCAGGTCCAGTGAAACCAGAAGGGAAGAATGCTCTCCAGAAGACTGTGACAGAAAGCAAGTGGCTGCTAATTATTGGGGCTTAGGACTACACAGTGTTCAGGAGCAGTTAGAAAACTTTTTCTGTATTGGCCAGATATAAAATATTATCATATTTGTGGTTTCTGTCACAAACTCTCAACATTATTTATGAACAATGAAAATAAATTTCGTGCAATTTTGATGAGACATAAATATTTTTCTGCTTTTGATTTTTGGTATAAACAATCAAAAAATGTGAAAGCAATGACTAGGTCACAAGCCATTCTTAAAATAAAGTTGGTCAGGATATGGGCTGTAGTTTATTGACATGGAGCAAGAAATCTTTTTTAAAACTTTGGCTAACAAAGACTTCTTTCTCCCTTGTGCTGTGACATCTGACATTCCTTCATATATTAAATTGAATAATAAATGGTGTTCTCACCAAAAAATTGATTATTACCTGAATGAATACATACATTAATAGGTTTAATTGAACCTTTTCACAATGTGTACATATTTTCAAACAATAGGTTAAACATTATATGTAATAGGAACCCCCTAAAACATGGAACTTATTTATTAAAAATTGCATATTTGTTCTTACATGTTTAAACATCAGCTACCTTCAAAGAACTCTCTGTGTGATACAATACACCTACTGACATACCTTTTTCACTTCTCAAAACAGTCTTTGAACTCGTTTTTTGGGATGTCTTTTAATGCTTGTGCTGTTTTATTTTTATTGCATCTCTTCCACATGGGAAATGTATTCCTTTGAAAATTTTGCTCATCCAGAGTAACAAAAGAACAGTTGCTTGGGGTGTGTTTGGGTGAATAGGGAGGATAGGGCATGACATTCATGCCATTTGTCAAAAAAATTCTGAACGCTCACCATGGTGTGGGCAGGTATGCTAACAAATCACTCATTGTAAAATGGGCAAATACATTGAAAGAATCTTCCCCTAAAATTCACTGAAACTGAATGCAATGCTAGCTCATACACTGATACTGGAGGATTCCTAGAACATTTCTGTATTGGAAGAAGCCAGTATTACACAGGGCTTTCCCTTCAAAAAATAATTCCTTATATGGGAAGATCCCTCTATATAATTTTTATTTTTCAAATAAATAAATACACAGAGAGAAAGAATATAGTTTTGTTTTACTTTTAGTCTTTGAGATCATGCTTTTTAAGAATAAGAATCAGCCAAACGTGTGTGCCACTGCCCTCCAGCCTGGGCAACAGAGTGAGATTCCAACTCAAAAAAAAAAAAAAAAAAACAAAAGTGTAAGAAACAGAAACGCAGAGATATTCAGTATTCCTAGGCCATGAAACCCATCTTTGTTATTGAGAGGATTTAGAGATATTACACATAAAGATATTGTACTACAAGGAGTAAGAAAGCCATAATGAACTAATTAAATTAGGATTTAAAAAATAAGTAAACAAATCTGTGGAATTAACAATTTTAAGTCATAACTTTTGTGAATTTCTAAAAGCAATCTAATAAAAATTGTTACCTATTGAAAAGTATACTTTAAATTTTATTTTTTCAAATTTGTTGCTATTTATTTAGTGCCAGAGTCCAGCTCCAATGAGTCAGGATTTCCTGAAAGAAGGACAGCATTGGCACAGGAGAAAAAATCTGGACACTGAATCTGCTGCAAGCAGGAAAAATGCTGATTTATTGTCTATTCCAACTCCTTTTATATCCTACATGTTCTTTGTTTTCAAGTCAATTAGTTACAATTTAAAGAACTGGACAGGCAATGTACCTTTGTTCATCCTGTTTTGATCTTAAAACATTATCATCCTAAACATTAACTATAAATTTTATAAACTTCTAACATTTCTTAGTGATTACCATTTCTTAATGTCCATACAAAAACTTACTTATTCCTATAACTATTACATTATAAATCAGTACCAAGTTCTAAGCATTATAATTGTCAGATAGATGAGCAAGTCACACCTGTGACCTTCACACAGCAATTTACAACTAACTGGGGTACATTTTCAAGTTTTCTTAGCCACAAGTTGGCCTGACTAGTTTTCCACAATGTTACACCTGGTATTTATAATCTGCATCAATTATCCCCTGCCAGGGAGACTGAGAATCAATGTTCATAAAAACAGAAGGACTCTCAGGCTCAATTCACCTTAGTCACAATCCCTAACCAGAATTACAAGCCTCCTTAACAAAGGGAAGTAATGGCAAGGGTGCTCTAATATTTATATGACTGTTAATTTCTTAAGCATACTACACCACATGTAGAAATTAAGAAATTAAGTAAATGTAATTTTTGCATTGGCACTCTTCCTAAAAATACAAACTGTAGCTTCTCAAATTTCTCAAATTAGTTGCCAATAAGAAGAAATAAAATCTTACAAAGAATTATCTACCCACACATGATATTTAAAATCTCTATTGATAAGCTCTGGTAAGGCCATTGAGTTCCCTGACAAACATTAAATCGAGCACTTTCTAATTTTTGCAATTTTTTCCCAAATACAATGTTTAATCAAATGATTGCATGATCTAATACCAGGAGGCCAGGGATGTGGAAACCTAGGAAGGAATTCAAATTATGAGAAGGTAATTTTTCATGAATTCCCCTCTTGCCTTTTTTGCAAGGGGTATTGGGCTCGTGAGTGGAATTTTGCTTTCCATCCTCAGACTGTACAGAACTTTTTGACTGCACTAAAAACAAAAGTAGAAGCAAGGGTCTCAGCCGCCCAGTTTCACTTTGGGACCTGGGGTCTTCAGCCCCCCGTACTTTGTCAGCAGGCAGGCCTCCACGGCTGGCTCCCAACAATTTAGTCTTTAATTTTGTTTTTAAAATTTAAATTTTTAAAATAAATAACAGAGAAATTTTATGTATTTAGGATGTAAAATGTAAATATGAGATATATAGTGTATAATGATTAAATCAACATAACTTACACAACCATTACCAGAGATACTTAACATTTTTTGTGGTGAAAACACTTAATATTTACATTTTAGTCATTTTCAAGTATATAATGTATCATTAATTATTGCTTCCATACTGTACACAAAACAACTTCTAAAATATCCCTTCTGTATCATTGAAACTTTCATCTTTTGATCAACATCTCCCCAAATCTCTAAAGCCCCAGACTCTAACTGCCATCCTAGTCTCTGCTTCTGTGAATTCAACATTTAATGTGGTTAAGTGAAATTATACAGTATTTGTCTTTCCATGTCTGATTTATTTTACTTAGCATAATGTCCACCAAATTCATACATGTTGTTGCAAATGGCAAACCATTTTAATTAAGGTTTCATAGCATTCCATATTCAATTGTGCACATATAATAAATTTTCTTTGTCCATTTATCCAATGATGGGCATTTAGATTCATTCCATAATGGCTAATGTGAATAACGCTACAATTAACGTAAAATGCAGATGTTTTAAAAATTCCTACATGGGATATAACAGTTGACAAAACGAAAATAAAACCTATGGATTAAAAAAAATCTGATAAAGGGGTTAATATCAAAATGTATAAGGAAGTAAGAAAACAAATGACTCAATTAAAAAATAGCAAAGACCTGAAGAGAAGTTTCACTAAAGTTGACATATAAATGGTCACCAGTTGTATAAAAGGGTGCTCAACATCAATAATTATCTGATAAATTCAAATTAAAACTACAATAAGGTAGAATGACCTATATGTGTTAGAATGGCTATTATCAAAAAGACACATAATAAATGTTGGCAAGTATGTGGAGAAAGGAACTCTTGAACATTGTTGGTGGGATTGTAAATTGGTACATCCATTGTGGAAAACATCATGGAGGTTCCTCAAATAATTAAAAATAGATTACCTCATAATGTAGCAATTTCACTTCTGAGTATATATTCAAATTTTACAAGCAATATATGAATATCAGTCATCCACTATATCTTTTCTCTTGCCGTCTACTAAAAGACCACACATTGAATTATTAAGTACAATCTCATCTTATTATAGCCAAATTGTTTCAATATATAATTGTTGAATTTTTGTTCTATTCAGATAAACACTGTAGGAAATGAAAGCGAATAATCAATTACATGTTAATTACCAGCTATACATATGTTCACAAACAAAAATACATATGCAATATTAGTAAGATATATTCTCCCTGGAAAATACATTGCATTCAATTTTTTAGATCTTTTTAGTCTCTTAATTTAGAATGATCCTCTTGTGTTTTTTTTTTGGCATTTGCTTGATCTTTTATGACCATTTTTCTTAGTAACTTTTTTACTTGTAAAAAGACTGAGCTAAGTTTATTGTAAAATAACACGTTCTAAATATTTCTCAGATTTTTTTCATGTTTATCTTTTAACTTTTGACTATATTTTCTGTAAACTGGAAGTTAGATTTAAAGACATGATAAAATTCATGTTCATTTATGGCAAGAATACTTCATAATTGATATTTTGGCTTTCATATTTCATCACCTTACCAGTGTATAATGTTAGGTTGACAATTATGATACTTGATTATGTCATCTAATATAAAGCTTTTCTCTTATACCTAAATCAATTATAGTTCCTTTTATTTTTCTAAAAGAATTAAATAATAATCTATATTATTTTAAAAAATATGAGTATAATTATGCACATTTATTTTATAGTTTTTTAAAAACATATCTGTCTCACTGGTTATGTCCTCCTTGCCATGCTTAATTTGGTATTTTTTTGCACAGTTCTTTTTTGTTTATTATATTAGATATTTTTCATTTATTTTGATAAATATCTTAAGAAAAAGTTTATTTCAAATGAATTATTTCTACTGTCTTTTACTAATTAATTTTTGCTTTGCCTTTGTTATTATGTCCTTCTTATTTACATTTTTATCTTTTTTTATGCTTTTACATTGAAAATTTAATTACCTTTAGTTTGTTATTTTTTGGATATAAATATTTAAAGTTTGCCTATTCTTATGACCACAACTTTAATTAAAACTCACAGATAGTAAATATTCAATGCTTTCATTATTTGTATGTTTTAGAAATTCTAGTTTTGGATTGGCTTCCAGTTTTATCCAAGAGCTGCTTAACACAATGAAATAATGTTTCATAGGTAAGACATTTTAAGAGTAGTAAATATACTTTAAGTCATAGATTTTTAACAAATTTTTCATAATGTTAGAACAGAACTAGATTACCAAGAAAAATCTGTGAAAATAGTACAAAGAATCCTGTTTACCCAAAATATAGCTTCCTCTATTGTTAAAATCTTAGATTATAGGTGCATTTGTTACAATTATGCAATCAGTGTTAATGTGGACTAAGATAAATGCCTTTTCAGATCCTTAGTTTTTACTTATCATTTTTTGTTGTAGTTGTTGAGGGATCCCATCTAGCATACCAAATTACACCTATTAGCTAATTCATTTTAACCTCCATTTTGAACCAGAGTTTCTCAGAATTTTCTTGATTTTTATTAACTTGACAATTTTAAGGAAGATTGATCAAGTGTTTTGTAGGATACTGCTCCAGTAAAATTTGTCTGTCATTTTTCTCAGGATTAGATTGAGATTATGGGTTTAGAAGAGGAAGCTCATGAGGATAAAATGCTATTTTTATATCTTCTATCAAGAATACAAACTAGCAACATGTTTTATCACCATTGTTGACATTGACCTTGATTTCCTGTAGGAAGCAATGTTTTTCCACTGTGATGTTTATCCTTATCTTCACCTTGAACTTTCCACACTGTAGTCATTAGAAGCAGATCACTAAGAACCACCCAATTCAAGTTGTAGAAAATTTGCTCAACCTCTCTGAGGACAAAATAGCTAAATAAATTATTTGGAATTTTTTATGCATTAGAGATATGTGTCTTACAACATTCATTGTTTTATTCAATTATTATTTAATTAATATAACTTTCATTTTGTATATTTACTCTGTACATGATGTTATTTGAAGATATATATAAATAATAAAATGATTACTATGGTGAAGCAAGTTAATATACCCATCATCTCACTTAGTTACTCAATTTTTTTGCAAGTAACAAGGAACAGCTGAAACATATTCATTTAGTAAACTCTTGAATGCAGTAGAAGATTGTTTACTTTCATATTGTGAATAATATATTTAAACTTGTTCTTTTTACATATTTACTACTTTATATCCTTTGGCCTAAATCTTCTCATTTACACCTGTATCCCAGACCACGGCCATATTCTTTATCTCTGTGGATTTGACTTTTTCTTTTTTAGATTCCCAAATAAGTGACCATGAAATCTTTTTTTGTCTATGTCTTGCATATTTCACCTAGCATAATGTCTTCCAAGTTCACTTATGTTGTGGCATATATCAGAATCTTTTTCTTTGTAAAGCCTAAATAATATTCCATCACACACACACACACACACACACACACCCCACACACACACACACACTTTTTTAAATCCATTTGTCCATCACTGGACACATAGATTGTCCTATATCTTGGAGATTGTGAGTAATGCTACAATGAACATGGAAAAGCAGGTGCTTTTCCTGGGTGGTGATTTCTTTTCCTTTGAGTATATACCAGAAAAATGTTTACTGGGGCACATGATAAAAAAACTCGTTGACATTGTCTTTGACAATGACATTTTGTATATCACATAAAGACAAGGCTACAAAAGCCAAAATAAATAAATGGGCTACATCAAAATAAACATTTTCTGCACAGCAAAAAAAAAAAAACAATCATCAAACTGAAAATGAAACCTATGGATTGAAAAAAAAAATTTCGAACCACATATCTGATAATGAACTAAGTTCTAAAATTTATAAATAAATCATACAACTCAACAGCAGAAAAAAAAATGGTCAAAGAACCTGAACAGACACTTCTTAAAGATATGATAAAAGTGGCCAACAGGTATATGAAAAAGTAGTCATTATCAGGAACTATTATGGAACTGCAAATCAAAATGACTTTGAAATTTTTTCTACCTCACAGCTATGAGAATGACTATTATAAAAAAAAAGAGAGATAACAGATGTTGGTGAAAATTTTTAATATGTGTTTTATAAAGTTAGAACAGAACTAGGCTAACAAAATTCTGGGATGATAGTACAAAGATTCTTTGTTTACTCAAAACATAGTTTTCCCCATTGGTAAGATAAAAAGGAATATTTGTCCTTGTTGGTGAGAACACAGATCGGTGCTGCCATCATGATGAGCATTGTGAACTTTCCTGAAGAAAATATAGGTGGAGCTATCAATCTATTATTCAAGCCAATATGTATACATGGATATATATTTTATACATTTGTGTTTAATATACTTTATTTATCCTACTGCTGAAATTTTTGATCAGTGGAAAGTCTTTCCACTGATGTCAGCATCTCTTTGACATATGTTTGTCACACTGATTTTATTTATTTATTTTATTTTTTGAGTCTAGTCTTATTTTCTGGGACTATAGGATGTTTCAGACTCATATGTCTCCTTCCCCATCTTATAATCAGATAGTTGTTTGTTCCAAAGACATTTCTCTTACCCATGGAGAGTAGGAAGGACTGTTAAATAGAATGCTCTGGGTGCATTGCGCAATGATTACTTTTTTCTTCCCCTTCCAAATCCAGGAGACCTTACTTAGATTTTTATCAGAAAATCTTGTCAGTGTTCCTGCATGTTAAAAACCTTATGAAATTATAGTACCACTAGGTTAGTATAGTCATGAGGAGTTTCTCAGTTTCGTGCTAGTCTACATTTAGCCTCCAACAGTAAATGTATCCAATTTACATTTAAATGTCCTCCCAGTTTATAGCTCCAGGGGTTTCTGTTCTAAAGAACACATTTATGCTGTGACTCTCTGGATTTTTCTGTATCTCCAGATTTCTGACTGGAAGTTTGTCCCACAAACTCAGTTTGCTGATGGGTCCATATAATATTATTATCAGTTTGTTTATCTTCTTGTTTGTATAATAGGAATGATAACTTCCAGGCCCTTTTCATGTCAGATTTGAAACTAGAAATTCAGTGAGGCATTTTTATTATAATATTTTAATATATACTTTTTAAATGTTTGAAACATTTATGAACTTCAGAAATGCAATAATTACAAATAGCTTTTTCTTGAATTACTTGAATAAAGGTTAAAAACATGTTACTTCATGATCCTTGAATAATTTAAGTGTATATTTCTGACAAAGGCATTGTACTACATATAAAATGCAACTATTTATATCATAAATTGACACTAAAAATTACTTTTGTCTATTCATCACACTCTATTCAAATTTTGCCAATTGTAAAAATATCGTGTATTGTTAATTCATCTAATTCAATTTAGTTGTCATACATTTTTAATCTCCTCAATTTTTCCTTGAATTTAATTACCTTGAAACTTTTGAAGTTTATAGCTGTTGGTTATTGAATGTCACTTAGTTTGGGTTTGTACAAAGATTGCTAATAATTAGATACATATTATGCATCATAAACAGGAGGAGCACAAAATTAATACTTTGTTTTTCTCATGTATCCTGTCACTTGGCATGATCTTTCATATAGTGAGTTTCTTTGATATGTGTACACATTTTGTTTGTCACATACTTTACTCGATGAATTATAATTTATCACAACCGTTATTTATCTGATATGCAAATTATCCGATTTAGGCAGTACAAAAACTACTTCATTTGGCTTCCTTGCCTTTATGACACATGCCCATTATTCTTTGAACATCTTATTCCTTTCTACTGAACCAGATATTCCACGTTCATTTTAGATTTCCCTGCACATATCTGAAAGCAGCCGTTTACCCCAGGAGCTACAATTCCTTTTAGTACAATACTGTATTTAGAAGTCAGATATGTGCTCTATATGTGTTCATTGCTATGGAGAGTATCACCAATCCTGAGGTTTCTCTGCAGACAGAACTAAATATGTAAATACATTTTCAGTACCTGCTTTCTTCTCTTTGTAAGTTTGTATTCTCTTCTAAAAATGTGAGTTCCAGTTATTCTTAATGTAACACTAATTATCCTTAAAGTGATTACTATTCCATTAGCCCATCCCACTAACATGTAATTGATCTCTTTCCAGTCTCTGCTACTGCATCCTTTCCCATTACAATATCTTTTTTCTGCTTTGACTTTGCTTAATCTTGTCCTCACCCATCTCTTGAATGCTGTCTCCCCGAGTTATAATGTACAATACCAAGCAATTTCTTCATAAAGACATCCTTCACACCTTGCTTGGTCTTTGATATATTTGTTGGTCTGTTCCCTTGCTTGAATGCCATACTGGCTCTACTTAGCCTCTAATGCTACAGGCCACACAACTTTTCTCTGGAAATACCCTCTTCATGCTGCTATTTAATTTTCACTGTGCACAAATGGCCACTCCCTCATACCATGACTTTTGTTGATAAACTATAATACATTGTAGGATATGTCAGAATATTGAGATATATGTAATGATATTCCTCTTACAATATGACTTCTCTTTAGAGCAATTCTAAAAACTCATACAATACACTAATGATTTTCTGTATATTACATGCCATCTGTAAGCAGAGTCAATTTAACATATTTTCTCTCTCAACACAATAGTAAAAGAAATGAATGAATGAATGAATGAATGAATGAATAAATAAATAAATAAATAAAATAAAGAAAAACCAATTGAAACATAATCAAAGAACCTGAATGCACATGTCTCACAAGAAGACATACAAATGCAAACCAGGCATATGAAAGTGGATACACCATCACTAATCATCAAGGAAATGCAAATTAAAACAAATGAGATATGATCTCAAACTCATTAGGATAGCTATGATCTAAAAGACAAAATGAGGATCTGTTACTCAAAAAAAAAATATGACGTTCCAAATAAACAGGAGAAAAAGTTTTGAGAATGATTATAGACAACAGTAATGTATCACATATTTCAAATGACTAAAAGAGAACATTTCAAATATCTCACTTTAACAAAATAAGTAAAAAATGTAATTGATGTGTTAATAAGCTGATGTAATCATTCTACACTGTGTACATATATGGAAGCATCACCTTGTACTACATAAGGGTATACAATTATAATGTATCAACTGAAATGTTATTAATAAAAATAAATAAATACCTTATATATAACATATGGTAAGGATGTTGAAAAAAGGGAAACTTTGTGTACTGTTATTGAGAATGTAAATTGGCACAGCTATCATGAAAAACAGCATAAAACTTCCTCAAAAAATTTAAAAATAACTACCATATATTCCAGGAATTCAACTTCTGGGTATATATCAAAATGAATTAGAATGAGTATGTTGGAGTGATATGTGCACTCCTATGTTCATTGCAGCATTATTTATAATAGCCAAGACATGGTAATAACCTAAGAATTTATTTACAGAAGAATGGATACAAAAAGTTTGATATAGCTATACACAATAGAATATTATATAGCGACGAAATAGAAAGAATTTTGGCCACTTAGCAGGGATGAAGTTTGAAGACATTAAACTAAATAAAATGAGTCAAAAAAAAGAAAATACTGTCACACAGGGCACGTTCTACAAAGCCAAGTTTTCTGAGGAGCAGTGTAAGGTATTACAATTAAAACAGGCTTATGACCAAAAAGCTTTTTGACTTCCACGTACCATGTTTGAAGAGAAAAAAGGGTATAAAACAAAAATAGAAGGTTCAAGCATTAAAAATGGCTTAAGTATGTCAAACATTGTACGTGGAAGTCAAAAGCTTTTTGGTCATAAGCCTGTTTTAATTCTAATACCTTACACTGCTCCTCAGATAATTTGGATTTGTAGAACGTGCCCTGTGTGACAGTTAGCTGTAGCCCACTTTACTGTGCAAGTGGACTCCCATTATCCTCCTTCTCCACTTCTCACTTTTGCAAAAAATCGTTATTTTATCTTTCTTCAGTTTACCAGTGCTCAACCTCTACAAAATGCTAGCTTGGTTTTTACAGATGACTCCTCTTCTGAAACAGCGGTTACTGTTATTAATGGTGTTACTTTCTGTTTTTAAAACAGATTATAATTCCACTCTATGAGTTAAGCTGTTTGCAGCTTGTCAGGTCTTTACAAAAAGTTTTAATCTCGACACTAACATTATGTTACAGGTGTACTGCATAATTTAATTAGACAGTCTTCATGCTGTCTCTTCCTTCTCCCCCACTAACATAATTGTTGTTTTATAAACCATTTAGTTACATATTTGTGCTAGTATAGAACCTGTTTATGCTACTCATTATTCATACTCATTCTACCATTTCTTTGTCCATTATCTAAAGGCAATGCTCTTATTAATGAGGCTATGTAATTTTTTGCTTTTCCTTCACTTGCAGCTACCACTTCCCATGCCTTTCATCATCAGAATGCCTAAAGTTTACTTCACCTATTTGGGTTCAGGACTGCCTCATTAGAAATGTCCGGCTTCCCACCCCCACCACAGTGCTGCGGGAATCTGCAAATCACCAACTTGGGGACAGCTAAAGGTGCTGATATGCGATGCAGAGGATTTGGTTTGGTTTCAAATTACTTCTCTTACTCTCTCTACTGTTTTTATTGCTATACTGGCTATTATAGCAAGCCAGGTGGGTTGTATTTATGCAAAAAAATCTTATTGGGCTTATATCCCAAACCCTCCAGTGTTCCAGCCTGTTACATGGGATACTAAGATTATTACTGATTTTACTAATCATTCCTCTTTATTAAAAGGTCCCACTCTTTTTTTTGTCATGGATCAAAACTGTTATTAATAATAACTTTTTCTTTTAAGGTTGTTCTAGTTCTCCTCCAATATGTTTTAGTTTACATAAAAAATCAAACTACTTGCATAAATAGTAAATTAACTAATTGTCTTACTTTTTCCAATTCATATAGAGAATTTATGATTCTTAAACAACTTTCTTATTTGATGGTTCCTGTAAATCTTCCATCTCTTTGGTATGATGTATATAGTTTAGTGTTTAGGTATGAGGTTAACTCACTGTAGTCATGATCAAAAAAATTTATAGCAACTTTAATTTTAGGTATTACAGCTTTGATAGACATTGCTACATCAGTTTTCATTTCAGCCATAACCTTAGCTAAAGAAGTACATACTGCTACATTTATGGATCAGTTATCCAAGAATGTCTCACTAGCTTTAGCTGCTCAAGAAATTATCGATCAAAAATTAGAAAGTAAAGTTAATGCATTAGAAGAGGCTATTTTTATTATAGGACAGGAACTTTTAGCCTTGAAAATTAAATTGGCTTTGAGATGTTATTCAGAGTTCAAATGGATTTGTGTCACACCTCTCCAAGTGAAGAAGTTTATTCATAGCTGGGATAGGATTAAAATTATATCTCCAGAATTTGGGACCATTCCAACGTAAGTTTGGATCTCTCCAAACTTCATCAGGAAGTACAAGATATTAGCTCTGCTGAAAAACAATTGGAATCCACCCAATTGGCTCAGTCAATGTTTAACAATTTTTCTCCCTTTGTCAATCAAAAATCATTATTGTCTATATTAATCAATGTGGGAAATTGTGGAGGAATGATCTTTCTACTGTTATGTTTGCTTCCAGTCATCTTCAAGTCATTGAAAAATAACATCTCTCAACCGAGCATGGAATTTCACAGGTTCATATTAAAAAACAGAAAAGGGGGAGATGTTGGGAGCCAGCCTTGGAGGCCCACCTGATTGACAAAGTCCAGGTGAGCTGAAGATATCCGGCCGCAAAGCAAGTCCGGGCAGCTGAGGCCCTTCTGTCTTCCGTCTTTGCTGCTGAAAAAATTCTGTGCAGTCATGGAAGAAGATGATGGCAAAGAATCACAGCTAACCTGGAAATGCCATGGTTTATTTTTCCATTTTCCCACTATGCCACTTGGCCCTTTCTAACATATGCAAGGGTTAAACTCTGAAGCACATCAAGAATGCTTTCCTTCACTTGGTTATAAGCTACTAGATATTGCTTAAGTAATGAATGATATAAGTATATCCACGCATTTGATTTAGGATTATGCAGTTCATTGTTTAGACATAAGGTTTTTTAGAAGCTTGCTTTGTTTCTTTTGCTAAGGATTGTTTTGGCTATTTGTGGTCATTTATGTTTCCATATGAATTTAGGTATTGTCATTTCCAGGTCTGAGAAGAATGATATTGGTGGCTTAGTGGGTATTATGTTGAATTGTAGATTGCCTTTCGTAGGATGGATATTTTAACAATGTTGATTCTTCCTATCTATGAGCATGGAATATATTTCCATTTGTTTGTGTCTTCTTGGATTTCAGTGAGCTGAGTTTTATAGTTCTTATTGTACATGTCTTTCACTTCTCTGTTTAGGAAGATGCTGAGGTTTTTCGTTCTTTTTGTGGCTATTGTGAATGGGCTTGTGCCTTAATTTGGGTCTCTGCCTGCTTGTTGTATACAGATGCAACTGTCTTTTGCACATTTATTTTGTATGCTGAGACATTGGCCAAAGACTTTTATCAGTGTAAGCAGGTTTTTGACAAATTATCTGGGATTTTCAAGGTATAGGATCATATCACCAGCAAAGAGGGATAACTTGACTTCATCTTTTTGGATACCCCTAACTTCTTTCTCTGGTCCTCTTGCCCTAGCTAACATTTCCAACACAATGTTGAACAAGAAGGGTGAGAGTGGACAGCCTTGTCTTGTTCCAGTTTTCATGAAAAATGTTTCCATTTTCTGTCCATTTAGCAATATGTTAGCTGTGGATTTATCATAAATGGCATTTACTATTTTGAGGTATGTTCCTTTTATACCTACGTTTTGGAGGGTTTTATCAAGAAGTGATACTGGAATTTATCAAAAGCTTTTTCTGCATCTAATGATATAATCAGGTTGCTCTTGCTTTTACATCTGTTGATGTATCTAATTACATTTATGATATTGCAAATGTAGAACCAGGCCTATATTCTGAAGATAAAGCTTATTTGGTCATGGTGAATGATTTATGAGATGTGTTTTTGGATCCTAATTGCTAGAATCTTGTTGAGAATTTTTTATCTATGTTCATAATGGATATTGTTCTGTATTCTCTGTTTTGGTTAACTCTTTACCCGGTTTCGGTATCAGTGTGATGTTAGCTTCATAAAAATGATTTGGGTAGAATTTGGTCTTTCTCAATTGCCTGGAATACTTTCAATAGAATTGGTATCAGCTCCTGCTTGTACGTTTTGTAGAATTCTGCTAGAAAGTCATCAGGACCAGGGCATTTTTGTTGTAAGTAGTTTTCCAGTGTCAATATCCTGGGTTGTTAATTGTCTATTTAGTGTCTCAATGTCTTCTTATTTCAGCCTGCAGAGGTTGTGCGATGTCAGAAAGTCCTCCATTTCATTTAGGTTATCAAGTCTGCTTCCATATAGATGCACATAGTAATCTCCAATAATCTTTTGTATTTATTCTGGGTCAGTTGTGACTTCACTTTTGTATTTCTGATTTTGTTTATTTGAGCTTTTTCTTGGTATTCTGGCTAGGGGTCCATCAATCCAGTTAATTGTTTCAAAGAACCAGCTTTTTGTTTTGTTGATGTTTTCTATGACATTTTTGTCTTCTATGCCCTGTATTTGGGCTCTTATTTTGATGATTTGAAATCTTCTGCCAAAGTTGGGGTATTGATGGTGTTTTCTTTCCAGTTCCCTTAGGTGATTTGTTAGATTCTCCACTTGTGATCTTTCCATTTTCTTGATGTGTGCTCATAGAGATTTAAACTCCCTCTTGGAACTGATTTCATGGCATCCCAGAGGTCTTGGTAAGATGTTTCTTCATTTTCATTTGTTTCCAAGAATCTTTTAATTCCTGCTTTGATGTTAGTGTTGACCCATTAATTGTTCAGCATCATGCTGTTTAGTGTCCCTGTCTTTGTGGGCTTTGGGGGAATGCTGATAATGTTATTTATTCGTATTCCAGTGTGGTCTGAGAGTGTGCATGACAAGATTTCAACCTTATGGAATTTGCTAATGCTTGATTTATGACCTAGGATGTGATCAATCTTGGAGTACGTTCCATGTGGTGATGAGTAGATTGTATATTCTGTGATTGTTGGGTGGAATAATCTTTAGGCATCTATTAAATCCATATATTTAGTTTCAAGTTTAGGTCCAGGATTTCCTTTTTGATTGTTTGCCTCGATGATCTCCCTAGGGCTTTTCAGGGTATTCAAGTTCCCTGTTATAATAGTGTTAGAGTCAATATCTTTTTATAGTTTTCTTAGTATTTGCTTTATAAATGCTGATGCTCCTATGTCGGGTGCATATATATTTAGAAAGGGTAGTATTTGCTGATGGATTGAACCTTTTATCATTATGTGTGTCCTCTTACATCTTTTTAAATTTTTGATAGTTTAAATGTTGTTTTGTCTGATATTAAGATTGTGACTTCTGCCTTCTTTTGTGACCCATTTGTCTGGAAACTCATTTTCCATCCTTTAACTTTGAGTCTTTGTGTGTTCCTTGTAGTGAGATGAGTCTCCTGGATGCAGCCAAGAATTGGGTCATGTATTCTTATCCAGTTCGCCATTCTGTCTTGTCAAGTGGTGCATGTAGTCCATTCATATTCAGCGTGATTATTGAAATGTCTTTGTTCATCTCTGTCATTAAGTTCTTATAAAGTCTTTTCTTAGTTTGCTAGCTCTGTTAGCTTTGGGGTTGATGTATGTGTGTGTTTTCAAATTTCCTGTTGCACTATATTCTCTGTTGGTTCTGGCTCTACTCTTTTCTTGGAAAGTGTGTGGTTATTCTTTTTTTTTTTCTGTGCTTAATACTTTTTAAGTGTCTTTGTAGAGCTGAAGCTGAATGATTTCTTAGTAATTTGATGCCTGGGAAGGATTTTAATTCTCCATCACTGATGAAGCTGAGCTTAGCTGGATAGTAAATTCTTGATTGAAATTGTTTATGTTTAAGAACTTTGAATTAGCGTTCCAGTTCCTTCTTGCTTGTAGTGCTTCTGCTGATAGTTATGCTACTATTCTGATTTTCTCCCCACTGCTTAATAACCTCCTAGTGGCAGCTCTGCTAACTGCAACAAGTCACCACACCCAGGTGTACTTGGAAAGCCCAATCAAGTTTCCGAAACATTGCTTAATATGTCTCTTCTCAAGGGTGTGGCTGGAACATAAGGAAGTTAAAATTTTTATTTGCTGTTTTCTTATGATAAATTTTTTCTCAAGTTATATCTAAACTGGGACTATATCAACCTTCTTTCCGGACAAAGTATAGGAATCATATAAATTAATCCTGTTAACTAACCACAGGCTACTAAGACAAATAAAAAAGGTTTTTCAAAAACCAGATAAAAATTCAACAAAGTTTCTAAGTCACCTCTCTGAGACATTGCAGCAGTTTACTAATATCAATTTAAATTCTCTGGAAGGACAAGCTCTTTTGGCTATGTAATTTGTCTCCCAGTCAGCACCGGACATTAGGCACAAACCCCTCAACTAAAGTTATTGGACACGGCCTTTATAATCTTTAACAACAGGAAGACAAGAATGCAGGACCACAAACATAAACAGGAAGCGTTTCAGCTTTTGTCTATTGCTTTAGCAAGAGCTACATGCTCAGCTCTACTTGAATTTCCTGGTCCAATCCTTCCTTCACCCCTTTAGGTTGTGGGGTGCAGGACACAGGCCCCTCACTGCGCTGTTGCTTCCATGTGTTCTGGGATATAAAATGTTTCAAAACTCCTTCCTTGTTATGCCAACGTGTCCAGTTCCATTATTGAAAAGAAATATTATATACAAAATTAAAACTCATATTATTCTTTGCCCTCACAATTGTGCTTTTTGAGTGCCTTTTGTTTAGCTTTGGATTTCCCTAATAGTCCTATGTTGAATCCTATCAAACCCTTCCACTGCATATAAACTTATTGCTTTAGTTATAGCTCTGAAGTCAAGAAACGTATAAAAAAGATGTTTGGTGTAGGGTATGTTTTTAGTAAAAAAGAATAAAGGAAAGGGAAATAATTGTATAGGAAAAAGTCTTATGTGGTACATTTTTGTTTTATGGTGAATGGTTGGTTGTTTGAAAAACAAAAAAAGGAAAGGGAAAGGGAGAGAAAAAAGGGTATAAAACAAAAATAAAAGGTTCAAACATAAAGAAAAATGGCTTAAGTATGTCAAACATGTACGTAAAAGTCAAAAAGCTTTTTGACCATAAGCCTGTTTTAATACCTTACACTGCTCCTCAAATAACTTGACTTTGTAAAATGTGCCCTGTGTGACAGTTAGCTGTAGCCCACTTTACTGTGGAAGTGGACTCCCATTATCCTCCTTCTCCACTTCTTACTTTTGCAAAAAATCATTCTTTTATCTTTCTTCAGTTTACCAGTGCTCAACCTCTACAAAATGCTAGCTTGGTTTTAACAGATGGCTCCTCTTCTGAAACAGCGGTTACTGTTATTAATGGTGTTACTTCTTGTTTTCAAACAGATTATAATTCCACTCAACGAGTTAAGCTGTTTACAGCTCGATAGGTCTTTACAAAAAAATGTTTAATCTGGACACTAACATTATGTTACAGGTGTACTGCATAATTTAAAAACTGCTAGTCTTCATGCTGTCTCTTCCTTCTCCCCCACTAACATAATTGTTCTTTTATAAAACATTCAATTACATATTTGTGCTAGCATAGAACCTGCTTATGCTACTCATTATTCATACTCATTCTACCCTTCCTTAGTCCATTATCTAAAGGCAATGATCTTATTAATGAGGCTATGTAATTTTTTGCTTTTCCTTCACGTGCAGCTACCACTTCCCATGCCTTTCATCATCAGAATGCCTAAAGTTTACTTCACCTATTTGGGTTCAGGATCGCCTCATTAGAAATGTCTGGCTTCCCACCCCCACCACAGTACTGTGAGAACCTGCAAACCACCAACTTGGGGACAGCTAAAAGTGCTGATACGTGACGCAAAGGATTTGGTTTGATTTCAAATTTCTTCTCTTACTCTCTCTACTGTTTTTATTGCTACATTGGCTATTATAGCAAGCCAGGTGGGTTGTATTTATTAAAAAAAAAAAGAAAATCTTATTGGGCTGATATCCCAAACCCTCCAATGTTCCAGCCTGTTACATGGGATACTAAGATTATTACTGTTTTTACTAATCATTCCTCTTTATTAAAAGGCCCCACTCTTTTTTCATTGTGGGCCAAAACTGTAATCAATCATAATTATCCTTTTTAGGTTGTTCTAGTTCTCTTTCAATATGTTTTAGTTTACCTGAAAAATCAAACTACTTGCATAAATAGTAAATTAACTAATTGTCTTACTTTTTCTTATTCATATAGAGAATTTATGATTCTTAAATAGCCTTCTTATTTGATGGTTCCTGTAAAATTTCCATCTCTTTGGTATGACAAATATAGTCTAAGAACATTGTATGAGGTTAACTTACTGTTGTCAAGACCAAAAAGATTTATAGCAACTTTAGTTTTAGGTATTACAGCTTTGATAGCCATTGCCACTTCAGCTTCAGTTTCAGCCATAACTTCAGCTAAAGAGGCACATACTGCTACATTTACAGATCAGGTATTCAAAAATGTCTCATTAGCTTTAGCTGCTCAAGAAATAATTGACCAAAAATTAGAAAGTAAAGTCAATGCATTACAAGAGGCTATTTTGATTATAGGACAGGAACTTGTAGCCTTGAAAATTAAATTGGCTTTGAGATGTCATTCAGAGTTTAAATGGATTTGTGTCACACCTCTCCAAGTGAACAAGTCTATTCATACCTGGGATAGGATTAAAAATCATATCTCCAGAATTTGGAACCATTCCAACATAAGTTTGGTTCTCTCCAAGCTTCATCAGGAAGTACAAGATATTAGCTCTGCTGAAAAACAATTTGAATTCACCCAATTGGCTCAGTCAATCTATAACAATTTTTCTCCCTTTGTCAATCAAAAATCATTATTGTCTATATTAATCAATGTGGGAATTTGTGGAGGAATAATCTTGCTACTATTATGCTTACTTCCAGTACTCTTCAAATCATTGAAAAATAACATCTCTTGACTAAGCGCGGAATTTCACGGCTTTGTATTAAAAAACAAAAAAGGGGGATATGTTGGGAGCCAGCCTTGGAGGCCCGCCTGATGACAAAGTCCAGGTGCGCTGAGGACCCCTGGCCACAAAGTGAGCCCGGCAGCTGAGGCTCTTCTGTCTTCCATCTTTGCTGTTGATACAGCTAAGAAATTCTGTGCAGTCTTGGAAGAAGAAGATGGCATGATTATGTGAAGAATCACAGATAACCTGGAAATATCATGGTTTATTTTTCCATTTTTCCCACTATGCCACTTGGCCTTTTCTAACATATGCAAGGGTTAAACTCTGAAGCACATCAAGAATGCTTTCCTTCACTTGGTTATAAGCTACTAGATATTGCTTAAGTAATGAATGATATAAGTATATCCACGCATTTGATTTAGGATTATGCAGTTCATTGTTTAGACATAAGGTTTTTAGAAGCTTGCTTTGTTTCTTTTGCTAAGGATTGTTTTGCCTATTTGTGGTCATTTATGTTTCCATATGAATTTGGCAGCAGCATGACTATTTGAAGGAAAACACAATGTGCCTGCATGGGTAAGAAGCAGCATTTCTGGAGACAGAGACAGGCTCTACTGGGAATTAAAAACAATACTTTGTCAAATGGCATGCAAGAGTGTCAGAACAGAAGGAGCAGCTGGTCACTGTGTATTTTATCACAGCTGTACATATGGAATATAATAATAACAAACAGAATCATTAGTATGAAGGACAAACACATAATTGAAATATAAGTAAAACACATTTATATAAAGGTACATTAAATTATCAGCCCTAGCTATAGCAGTTGATGTTTTCTTATATCATTTGCATAATATGATATATTTATAATGTTATGTGACATAATTGTAATGTAATGTTGTCTTTCACTGTATGAGTCAAGTACATAAATTCTTGGGTCCATTACAATTTTTCTGGTTTACAGAAGTGTGTAATTAGTATTTACTGAATAAGTATTGACATGTATTAGCTTTTATGAAATTCTCTTTTGCACCTGAGGTTAGAAGAAAATCAAGAACAAATAAACCTTCACATAATTTGCCTTTTCTTCAAAAATTACCTTTAATTATTTTTATAGACAAAATTAAGTAATGACTGTAGTATATATTTAGAATATAAGGAGAGGTTAGTTTCCTAAAAGTCAAACAAAAGCATCTCGGTTTTGCTTATACTTATGAAAATGATAGAGTATTGTCAGGCAGTATGAAAATACTGTCAAGTTCAATAATGCTAATAATGAAGAAACCGACTGCAAATCTGGGAAAAATATAGGAAATGCAAAGAATTTTTTGTGTGTGGGGGTTGGTTTTTTTTATATATTCTTTTTTTTTTTTTTTTTTTGAGTTGGAGTCTCACTCTGTTGCCCAGACTGGAGTGCAGTGGCTGCTCCCAGCCACTGCAGCCTCGACCTGCTGGGCTCCGGCGATCTTTCTGCCTCAGTCTTCTGAGTAACCGGAATTACAGGCGTGCACTACCACGCCTGGCTGATTTTTTGATTTATTGTAGAGATGATGTCTGACTGCCCAGGCAGGTCTCAAACCGGCAGGCTCAGGCAATTCAATCACCTCAGCCTCCCAAAGGCGCAGGGTTACAGGCTGAGCCACTGAGCCCAGCTTGTTTGTTCTTATTTTATGTGTTTTTGTTTGTCTCCTTTCATGTTTGGTTTTTGGTTTTAGGGAAGGTTTTGGATTGTTTATGTTTTATTTTGTTTTGTTTTTGCTTTTTGTTAGTGGCAGAGAGGTGCTGAAGAAACTGTACTAGGAGATTCAAGATTCCAGAGGGAATAATATAGGGATGTTAGTTATCAATCAGCAATCAAAATATTTTGGGCACAGGGTAAGAGTGTTTGAAGCCCGACTGCTGTAAGCCACAACCCCTAATGAGGCAAAATGGAGGTTACCCAAAAATGGAAAAACATCGACTGGGAGCAGAGCCCCAGTGGGAAGTGGCCATGCTGGAGGCAGAGCCCCATGGATCCTATTGAAGGACTTCTTTTGGCCTTAAAGGAATGCATGCTTAGGCTTGAAAAACACTTCCCTTGATAAATAAAACAATTAGTTAGAATGTGCAAGGATGTGGAATTAGCAGTAAACATATGTATAGAAATGTCAAAAGGGCTAAACAGCAAAAATTTCCCCCCTGAAGGGACAAAGTAATGTTTTTACTACCCCCTTTCCCATGAAATTTTGCAACTTTTAGCTAAAAAAGGAAAAACAAGTACTTCCTCATACCTTTTATAAGTAACACCATTGACAGTTGTAATTGATGAGGAAGTGAGAAACTGAGACACAGTATCTCCAAAAACAGGTGTTTTCAGGAAAAACAAGTCACAGACATGCCTTTTGATTTAAGAAATATTACAGTTTAATTAGAAAGAGGGTTAAAATTAAAGATTAGAATTAAATAAATAGTAGTTATAATTAAAAGTAAATATTTATTATAGATGTAGGTATTAGTTAAATATAAGTAATAGAAGGAATAGGAAATAATTAAGTTTTAAGATAAACTTAAAATTATGCATTGTAAATACGTTTAGGATTAGAAGTAAATTAATTTCATATATAAGTGTAGATTTAGACTTAAGTTTTGTTTAGAAATATAAAATGTAAAATAGGTGATAAGAAAATAGCAAGTAATATGGATAAGGCAATTAGAATTAAGAAAGTTAAATTTTAAAAAAAGAGTATTAAGAATTCATAGTGGGTAAGATAAGGGTGGTTATATAAAAGAAAAAAACAAGTCAATATATTGCTGATGAAAGTATATATAAGGGTAGAATTAAGAAAATACATTAGTAAAGGAAAAGAAATAGAATAGCGAAGGGAAGAGATTCAGTTGGCCTAGAGGTCAAAGGTTGTGGTTGAGAAATTCTTGGCAGCTGGTGTTTTGTTACATAAATAACACCACCGGTAGCAGGAAGGAAAAAAATGAAACTCGTAAAGGTCAACTTCCCTATAAACAAAAGAAAAAACATGATGCAGTCATTTAATGTTAACATTGGATACATTTTGTGGGTAGGGGGTACAGTAAAAAAACTATGCAAATGTAAAAGAATTGAATAAAAATTGGCCGACTCTTGAACTCTACCCCTGCAGGTGACTCCTGTCATTCTTCTTTGCCATTCCTGATTCTCCCCAGTCAGGCCCTAACTCTCTCTTGGAGCTGGACTCTGGCACCAGACTTTGCTAATTCACAGGGAAACTTACCAAAGAACAGAAGAAAAATGAAATCAGAACTTCTGGAGATCTCACAGGATTGGAGAAAAAAAAATAGAAACTTCAAGGACAAGATATCACTAAGAAGCAAAAAGTAAGCCAGGCTCTGTGGCTCAGCCTGTAATCCCACACCTTTGGGAGGCTTAGGTGAGTGGATTGTCTGAGCCCATGGGTTCGAGAACTGCCTGGGCAGTTAGACCTCATCTCTACAATAAATCAAAAAAATCAGCCAGGAATGGTAGTGCATGTGTGTCATTCTGGCTACTGGGAATGCTGAGGCGGAAGGATCCCCGGGAGTGTCGGGGACCAGCCCCGACCGAGGTGGGTAAGGACCGCAACGGAGAATCCAGATGGCGATAAGAGACCACTCAGAGGCAGTTTCTTCGGGGAACAGTCTGGCCAAGACTGAAGCCAACTTTATTCAAACTTCTTCCATCTCATATACCATTTTTCATACCCTCCAGCAGTGTAACAATCACTTGCTGGGGGTGTACACATCCTCACAAGATTGTCACAAGACTTTCAAATTCCATGCACACAATTACAATTCCATGATGCATGACGTGCTGCCCGCAATGTAACAGGTACACAAATTAATCAATAGTTTCACAAGATGTTTCCCATAACCCATTCATGTTATACTTTATGTTCTAAACTTCTTGATTAATTCTAAATTCTAATCAATCCAGTGAGCTAAACTCTGATTAACATTAAATCCAAAATTAATAACTTCTAATGATTCTTAACAATTAAGACTATCAACTTATTATTACCTTAACTTTATATTAATCTATCCTTACTCAATTTATATTTATCCTATTAACTTATGCCTATACTCTTATTATGGTGACTTTCTAAGTTATAATCAAACACCGCATTAAGTATTATTTGACCTTACACTATATATATGGACTTATTTTTATTATACTTATAACCTACTATTTTTTAATATGCAATGTCCTAAACTCCTATACTAATCCTTAAACTAAAATCTTAACATTACTTCTATGAATTTCTCACGTCTAAACTCTACTTCCTTATATACTTCATTACTTAACTTTTAACGCTATGTATTATCCTAATTGATCCACTATCTATTATAAACTCTTATAAACCTTATCACTAGCCTTAATTAATATCCAAACTATAAGCTTACTTCTATTTTTTATAAAACTTAATAAAACTGTAATTCCACTTAAAAATCTAAATCTTATTTCCTGTTATGTGAAAACTACCTGCGTCTGGAAACCTGTCACACTACTTTGGGACAATGAGCTGCACCGTTGCCATTTCGATAGCCTGGGGCTGAAGTAAACTGAGAGTTTCAGCACATACAGAAACCAGGAACGTTCTGCTTGACCTAAGGCAACATAACAAAACTATTATCACAATTATAATGTTTAATTTTAACCTAAGGGAAAACTTTCTAACAAGAACAAAAGCTGACTAACCAGTTTACCAGGAAATAACAGCTAAAAAAATCTTTAAAAAAACAGTTTAAGAAAAGAGGGAGAAATAGAAAATGATACTGCTGTGAATTTCTTTTAATCATAGTTGAATTTTGTATATTACTGTATAAACTTTATTATTATGTATATGCATTGGTCTTTATTCATATGCCAATATTGTAGCTGTACTGATCTCCTTGTGTCAGAGACAATTCTCCAGACAGGCCCTTATAGGCCTACATACATGTAGCTGTAGATGTTGGCTCCCAACACCAGAGCCCAGCAGGTCGAGGCTGCAGTGGCCAGGAGTGGCCACTACACTCCAGTCTGGGTGACAGAGTGAGACTCCAACTCAAAAAGAAAAAAAAAAAAAAGCAAAAAGTAAGCAGAGCAAGTTACTCTTTCTTTGAGGCAAATTCTTAAGCCATGTAATTTAGGAGGCTAAAAAATTGCATAAATATTTCAATAAACAGATTAGAATACTCAGAAATTCTACTGTGATGAAGAGAAAATGATATATATAGAATTTATAAAGACTCCCATAGAATTACACCCAGAATCATGACTATTATGAAAAAGACAGGAAACAAAGTGTTGACAAGGATGTGGAGAAAAGAGAATATTTGTGTATTGTTGATGGAAATGGAAATTGGTACAATCCTTTACAGAAAAGAGTATGACACTTCCTCAAAAAACTAATAGAGCTATCATATGATCCAGCAACCCCACATATAATATAGCAACATATACAAAACTGATATTGATACCTTGATGACATTGTATAAAAAATGCAGTTCTTAATGAGTAATGGTTTCATAGGCAATGTCATTTTACAAAATGCAATTGACTTTGTGCTTATCATTTGTATACTTTTCCATATGTATTAAAACATACAACTTAAGAATATCTCTGCATATCTCCATCCAGTGGTTTGTGTATGTAAATTTGTTTTATATAAATTTTCTCTTAAATTACAGAAAATAATGTCTGTAATAATGTGAAGTACTAATTTCTAATTATAAAATTATTGCACATTCATTGTATAAAATTAATTACAGTATATTTATATTACTATTTTATGCTTAATTATGTAGTTGAGTTAAAAACACAAGCT
>JAPVLO010004096.1:0-17439 GCA_027257055.1 Cephalopachus bancanus
CTCACATAACAAATAAAAACACTGAATTGATTTATCCAAGTTTGCCTGACCATTTAGTGGCAGAATCTATGTCCTCTGTCCATTCTGTGTGATTCAATGTGTAAGTGCCAAGTAGATGTGAGATCATTACATTCTGATGGATAAAGCATTTCTCAAAGGAAGATACTTATTTTCATTTCCTCCCTCTTTTTTAATCCAAAGAAAGGCAGTTCTTGGCAAATATCATAACAAACCAAGTTTCACAACATATCTTTTGGAAGAAAATTTTAAAAACATAAACTAAAATCCTGAATATTTTTCTTACCCTAATGCAGATTCTACATTAGTTTGAGATCTCCCCATAGTCACGTGAAAGTGGAGACATTGCAAGGATTACTCTGTGACATTCTTTTATTCCACAAATATTTGTTGAGAATCTTCTGGAAGAAAATAAAACAACATAAGAAAAGAGAGAATTGTGCAGATAGGGACGGGATTGCGGGTAATTTTAGATGTGATGGTTTGAAATGGCTTCTCAAAAGAAGTGATATCTGACCCAAGCTCTGAATGATGAAAAGTGGGGAAATTATTCCAGGCAAATGGAACACCAAGCACCAAAGCTCTGAGATAGAGGTCAATTTGACACATTTGTGAAACAAAAGGGCAGTGTGACTGGCAAGAAGTGAGTGGTAGAATATAGAGCTGAAGAAGAAAGTAGTGGACAGATTACAAAGAGACATGTTTGGACTTTAAGTACAATAGAAAGTCATCATGTGATTTTAATGGAGTGATTTGGGGGGGAATATTATTTGAAAATCATATGCCATTAGCACCCCTTTGTCTTAAATGAAAATATCCTTCCAAATTCTTAAGGAGTTAAAAGTAAAGCTTAGAATGTACAATGCAGTGCCACCAGAAACTGGGCCTACTTTTCCCTAAGTAGCTAGTTCTCTACCACCATCCAAATTGGTGAACCTAGGGTAAATTTCCCAGTGAATGGATAATTTTCTTTCTGTAGTATTTTGAGTTTACATTCACTCTGGTAAATGTTTTTTATTGTTATGATTATCTCTTGGAAGCATATTTAATTCATATCTTTAGAGGAGAGAAGGGTATAATCAGTGAGGGGTAGGAAAGGTGTATGTGTTAGAAGCTATATTATTATTATTATTATTATTATTATTATTATTATTATTATTATTTTGAGATGGAGTCTTACTCCGTCACCCAGACTGGAGTGCAGTGGCTGCTCCTGGCCATGTCAACCTCGACCTGCTGGTCTCCAGAGATCCTTCCGCCTCAGCCTTCCAAGTAGCTGGAACTATAGGCACATGCTACCACGGCCGGCTATTTTTTTATGTATTGTAGAGATGAGGTCTCGCCAAGTTGCCCAGGTGGGTCTCAAACCCGCAGGCTCAGGCAATCCACTCACCTCAGCCTCCCAAAGTGCTGGGATTACAGGCCAAGTCACCGAGCCCGGCCCTATCTTATTATTTAAAATATCAGTAATGCCATATAATTTTAGATAACACTTTTACAAAGATATACATATATCTTTGTGAAAGAACTTTGTGAGTACATTTTTCTTTTTTTATGTGGAAATTATTATTATTATTATTTTATCGATATTTTTTATTTTGATATTGTGGGGTACAGTTAAGGGTTAGGTATACAAATATGCTTCATTCAGGCCCCCTTGTTGATAACTGGTGTCTCCCCGTCTCTAGACAAATGTTTACTACCATTAGTTCCATTCCCCCCCATAGTTTCCCAACACTGTCAGTCATTTTCTTATATTAGTGCATTGGATGATCAAGGTCCACTATATGAGTGAGAATATGTGGTACTCAGATCTTTGTTTCTGTGAGAGGTCACTTAGTATTATAGACTCTAGCTCCATCCAGGTTGCTGCAAAATTCATGATTTTGTTCTTTTTTATGGCTGCATAGTATTCCATCATGTATATATACCACATTTTTTTATCCAGTCCTCTTTTGATGGACAGCGTGGTTGGTTCCAGGTTCTTGCTATTGTGAACAATGCTGCAATAAACATTCGTGTGCAGGTATCTTTTTTATAGAGTGATTTGAGTTCTTCAGGGTAAATTCCCAGTAGGGGGATTGCAGGGTCATATGGGAGGTTGATGTTTAGAGCTTTTAGAAATCGCCACACTGCTTTCCACAGAGGCTGCACTAATTTACACTCCCACCAACAGTGTAGAAGTATTCCCTTTTTGCCAAACCTTCTCCAGCAGCTGTTATTTTTTGAGTTGTTGATAATTGCCATTCTGACTGGAGTTAGGTGGTATCTCAGTGTGGTTTTGATTTGCATCTCCCTGATGATTAATGAGGTTGAGCATTTCTTCATGTGTCTGTTGGCTGCTCGGATGTCTTCCTTTGTGAAGTGTCTGTTCATATCTTTTGCCCACTTTATAATGGGGTTGTTTGTTTTTTTTCGTTTCAGCACATTTGAGTTCCTTGTAGATCCAGGATGTTAAGCCTTTGTCAGACCTGGAGTTGGCAAATACTTTTTCCCAGTCTGTAGGCTGTCTTCCTACTCTCTTGATGGTTTCTTTGGCTTTGCAGAAGCTTGTCAGTTTAATGATGTCCCACTTGTCTATCTTATCCCTTATGGCCTGTGGGTTTCGAGTTTTGTTCAGGAATTGGATGCCAGTTCCAATTTCCATGAGGGTATGTCCTTCATTTTCTAAGGTTCTTATGGTTTAAGGTTTTATATTTAGGTCCCTGATCCATTTGGAGTTAATTTTTGTGTATGGGGATAGATAGGGGTCCTGTTTCAATCTTCTGCATGTGGTCAGCCAGTTTTCCCAGCACCATTTACTGAATAGGTTCTCCTCTCCACAGTGGTAGGTGGTAGAGGCTTTGTCAAAGATGAGTTGGTTGAAAAATTGAGATTTTGCCTCTGGAATCTCAATTCTATTCCATTGGTCTATATGCCTGTTCCTATACCAATACCAAGCTATTTTGATGATTGTAGCTTTATAGTAAAATTTGAAGTCTGGTAATGTGATATCACCTGCTTTGTTATTTTTGCTGAGGATTGTTCTGGCTATTCTTGGTCGTTTGTGTTTCCATATGAATTCCTGTGTTGTTTTTTCTAGGTCTGAGAAGAATGTTGCTGGTAATTTGATAGGTATTGCATTGAATCTGTAGATTGCCTTAGGTAAGATGGACATCTTCACAATGTTGATTCTTCCAATCCATGAGCATGGGATATTCTTCCACTTGCTTGTGTCATCTTTGATTTCTTTGAGCAGAGTTTTGTAGTTTTCATTGTAAAGGTCTTTCACGTCTCTGGTTAGGAAGATGCCAAGGTATTTCATTTTTTTTGTGGCAATTGTGAATGGAATTATGCTTCTTATTTGGGTTTCTGTTTGTTTATTATTGGTGTAAAGAAATGCGATTGTCTTTTGCACATTTATTTTATATCCTGAGACTTTGCCGAAGGCCTTTATCAGTGTAAGGAGGTTTTTGACAGATTCTCTTGGGTTTTCAAGGTATACGATCATGTCATCTGCAAAGAGAGATAATTTGACTTCCTCTTTTCCTATTTGGATACTCCTGATTGCCTTCTCTTCTCTGATCACTTTAGCCAGGACTTCCAATACTATATTGAACAGGAGGGGTGAGAGTGGGCATTCTTGTCTTGTTCCAGTTTTCAGGGGAAATGGTTCCAATTTTTCTCCATTTAAGAGTATGCTGGCTGTTGGTTTCTCGTAGATGGCTTTTACTACTTTGAGGTATGTTCCCTGTATGCCTAGATGTTCGAGGGTTTTTATCAAGAAGGGGTGCTGGATTTTATCAAAAGCTTTTTTCTGCATCTAATGATATGATCATGTGGTTTTTGTTTTGACATCTGTTGATGTATTTAATTACATTTATTGTTTTAGGAATGTTGAATCAGCCTTGCGTCCCAGGGATGAATCCTACTTGGTCATAATGGATGATTTTTGAGATGTGCTGTTGAATCCGGTTTGCTAGGATCTTGTTGAGAATTTTAGCATCTATGTTCATCAAAGATATTGGCCTGCAGTTCTCTTTTTTTGTTGGATCTTTACCTGGCTTGGGTATCAATGGGATGTTACCTTCATAAAATGATTTGGGGAGGGTTCCATCTTTCTCAATCGCCTGAAATAGCTTCAGTAGGATTTGAATCAGTTCCTCCTTAAATGTCTTGTAGAATTCTGCTGGAAAGCCATCTGGTCCGGGGCTTTTTTTTGTAGTAGTTTTCTGATTACATAGTCAATTTCCTTGATGGTTATTGGTCTATTTAGGGTCTCAATTTCTTCTTGTTTCAACCTAGGCAGTTTGTGTGATGACAAAAGGTCCTCCATTTCCTTGAGGTTTTCAAGTTTGTTTCCATACAAGTGTACATAGTAGTCTCTGATGATCTTTTGTATTTCTTCAGGGTCAGATGTGACTTCATCTCTTGTGTTTCTGATTGTGCTTATTTGGGTTTTTTCTTTCTTTTTCTTGGTCAGTCTAGCTAGGGGACGATCGATCTTGTTTATCCTTTCGAAGAACCAGCTTTTTGTTTCATTGAATTCGTATTGTCTTTTTGTCTTCTATGTCCTGGATTTGGGCTTTTTTTTTGGTGATCTGGATTCTTCTGCTGAAATTAGGGTTTTTGTGATCTTGCTTTTCCAGCTTCCTTAGGTGGCTTGTTAGGCTATTAATTTGTGCTCCTTCCATTCTCTTCATGTGTGTTTGTAGGGATATAAATTCCCCTCTTACTACAGTTTTTAAGGCATCCCAGAGATTTTTGTAAGATGTTTCTTCATTTTCATTTGTTTCCAGGTATCTTTTGATCTCTGTTTTGATTTCATCATTGACCCAGCAGTTGTTTAGCATCATGCTGTTTAGTGTCCATTTCTTTGTGGGTTTTGGTGGGACCTTGCTGGTATCAATGTTTATTTTTATTCCATGTGGTCCGAGAAGGTGCATGGTAGAATTTCGGTCTTTTAAAATTTGCTTATGCTTGATTTGTGGCTGAGAATGTGGTCAATCTTAGAATACGTCCCATGTGGTGATGAGTAGAATGTGTATTCTCTGGTCTTTGGATAGAGTGTTCTATAGGTATCAATTAAGTCTGTTTGATCCAGAGTCACATTGAGGTTCTGAATCTTGTTGCTGATTTTTTGTCCCGATGATCTGTCGAGGGTTGTGAGTGGGGTATTAAAGTCCCCAGTTATGATGGTGTTAGAGTCAATATCTTTCTTTAGTTTTCCTAGGAGTTGCTTTGTAAAAGTTGGTGCACCTATGTTAGGAGCATATATGTTTTGGATAGATATTTCTTGTTGATGGAGTGAGCCTTTTATCATTATGTAGTGGCTCTCTGTATCTTTTTTAATTTTTGATAGATTAAATGGTATTTTGTCTGAAATTAGGATCGTGACTCCTCCTTTCTTTTGTGCTCCATTCGCCTGGAAATATGTTTCCCATCCTCTTACTTTGAGACTGCTCTTGTCCTTTCTAGTGAGATGGGTCTCTTGAAGGCAGTATATTATTGCCTGGTAATATTTTCTCCATTTTGCCATTCTATGTCTTTTCAGTGGTGCATTTAGTCCATTCACATTCAGGCAAATTATTGAAATGTGAGAGTTCATCCCTAACATACAGTTCTTTTAGAGTTGTTCTTCCTCTTGGTTTCTTGTGTTTCTTTTGTTTTGGGGTTGGTTCATATATATTTTATTCTTTTTCCTGTATTCTTGTGAAAAATGTTGCTCTTTTTTTTCCCTTTTCTTCTGTGTTTAGTACTTTCTTAAGTGTTTCATGTAGAAGTGGTTTGGTGGCAGCATAAGTTCTTAGGGATTGGATATCTGGGAAAGATTTTAATTCTCCCTCCCTGATGAAGCTTAATCTGTCTGGGTAGGTTATTCTTGGTTGAAATTGTTTATCTTTTAGGACTTTGAAGATAGGGCTCCAAGTTCTCCTAGCCTGCAGGGTTTCTGTAGATAAATCTGCTGCTATTCTAATTGGTTTTCCATGATAGGTAATCTGACCTTTTTCTCTTGCTGCCTTTAGGATTTTTTGTTTTATGCCTACTTTGTTTAGGCGAATTATTATGTGTCTAGGAGTTGGTTTTCTCATTTGTTGTCTTGCAGGGGTTCTCTGGATCTCTTGTGTTTGAGTTTTTGCATCATTGATTAGATAAGGGAAGTTTTCTTGAATGATCTCATGGAAGGTTTGTTCCAATGTGGTCTCTGTCTCTTTTTCTGCCTCAGGCAGACCAATTACTCTTAGGTTAGGCCTCTTGAGGTAATCGCTAATTTCTTGGAGGTTTTTTCCTGTCTTTTTGAGCTTGTTTTCTGTGTTTCTGAGAGTTTGGGTTATTTCTATATTTTGGTCCTCAAGTTCTGAGATTCTTTCTTCTCTTTGGGTAATTCTGCTTTCCATGCTTATCAGTTTATTGTTCATTTCATTCACAGTATTCTTTATTACTGTTATCTCAGATATCAGCTCCTTTCTAGTTTCTTCTTGAGTCTCCTCAATTCTTTTTAATCTCTCCATTAATGTCTTGATGTCTGGGGTTTTATTTTGAGACCATTCAGTTGTTTGCATTCCAAAGTCAGTTTTCTCAGTGTCTGCCCTCCTAGGAGTCTGGGATAGACCCATATTCTTCTTTTGGTTTTTCTTCATTTGTGTAGATTTTTCTCTCTCGTCCCTTAGTGGACCAAGTTCCTGAGATCTAATCTCCAGCCTCTCTCCTCTGTTTCTGTTGCAGGCAGTTAGCTTGTTTCTTGGGAGAACTGTGACACTAGTCTCTATTCAGCGTAGGGGAGGGACTTT
Source organism: Cephalopachus bancanus (assembly GCA_027257055.1). NCBI lineage: Eukaryota > Metazoa > Chordata > Mammalia > Primates > Tarsiidae > Cephalopachus > Cephalopachus bancanus. The sequence continues at coordinate 6,789 of JAPVLO010004096.1, forward strand.
GTCTCCTGTTAATGATGTCACTGTGGGAACCAAGGTGGAGGCTCTGCTAGGTGGGTGGGGCGATGCGATGTAAATATGCCTTGAAAATGGCGGAGGTGGTGGTTTTACTTTCACTTTTAGGGGCCTCCTGTGGGTCTCTAGGTGGGACCAGTTGCACAGCTGGGTGCTGGATCTGGGGTGCCTTCAGCCGACTGGGGTGGAGGACAGGGTCGGGCATTTCCTCCTCTGGAGCTGGAAGCCTGCAATTGGTACCTTATGCCAGCTTGGGGTTCTGCCCCTTACACAGGCTTGTGGTCGCACACACTGAGTGCCTCAGCCAAGGTGGGCCAGGGGCTTCTGATCTCCAAAGCTCCAGAGGGCAGGTGGTGGCTCTGGGTCCCACCCAGGGCACTTTAGCCAGAAATGGGACCAGTATCTCTAAGTGGCGGGCGCTCAGAGCCTCCCTGCGTGACCGGCAGCTTCGTGCTGGGTGCTGGTCACAATGATGTGGCCAGGGATGGAGCTGGGATCTGGAATTTGGAATTCCCCAGCCGGCCGGAATCACATATACTGGAGCAGCCATGGTCTGGCGGCAATGTCTGACCCTGCATGGGACCAAAAGTCCCCAAGCCTCGTACCAGTGCGGCTGGAGGTGGGCGGGGGGGTGCAGGAAGAAAAGTAATAGTCTTTTTTGGAAACTCACATTTGGAGAATCTCAGAGATCCATCTATGCGGTCGCCATCTTTAGGTCCAGCCCATTTATAGTTTCTAATTTTGAAATGGTTGAAAGCATTTCCAAGCAATCCCCAAATTCAGGAGACATACAGCTACAGAACTACAAATTCAACTCCCTGGGACATGGTCATCCTGTTCTGCTCCAGACAAAGGATGGCGATCTCCTCCTGAGGCCTCAGCCTGGGTCTCCTTAGCCTAAGTGACCAAGCAGGGGGCAGAGACGCTGATGTCTCTACATTTTTCTCTATACTGTCAGACACAACTGCATGTATAATATAATATCAACTCCTAACCACATCCCTCAAAGAGTTTTCATTAAACTTGTACCCTAACTTTAAATTTCTCTAGTTCAAAAACTCTTTTGCCAAAAGGATGAAAGGGTCCAAATATCACTTATAAAGGACAAAATGTAGCCGGGCTCGGTGGCTCAGCCTGTAATCCCGCGCCTTTGGGAGGCTGAGGTGAGTGGATTGCCTGAGCCCGCGGGTTCGAGACCTGCCTGGGCAGCGAGACCTCATCTCTACAATAAATCAAAAAATCAGCCGGGCATGGTAGCGCATGCCTGTAATTCTGGCTACTCAGAAGGCTGAGGCGGAAGGATCGCTGGAGCCCAGCAGGTCGAGGCTGTGGTGGCTGGGAGTGGCCACTGCACTCCAGTCTGGGCGACAGAGTGAGACTCCAACTCAAAAAAAAAAAAAAAAAGGACAAAATGTTTCTTTGATTATCTTGAGATAAAAATGTAACCGTCTCTATCATAAAGGCAACATTTCTCCTTTCACATTCTTTAAAGTTTTGCTTTGTAGAACATGAAACTGTTTTTCCCCAGAACCTAATGTCTATGATGCACTGAAATTTAAGACACACACACACACACATACACACACGCACATGCTCATGCACATGCACACGCACACACACACACACACACACACAGACACACACATTTCTTTTCAATATGCTTTCAAATTACTTTCTTCTTTTGATTCAGATCATTAGCAATGGCCATGGAAAAGTCTCAGATAGCTAGCGGGAAATGCAGTACTTTAAAAGGAAGGTTTCCCTTTGGGTTTCACTGTATAGCTTTGTCTATTTGACATTTAGTCCATCCTAGTATAAGATTATTTTCTTATTTTCATAGAGTGAAAGATCATTTTGTTTCTTTTTGACTGCTACCCTGTACTTTGCTGTTTAAAAGGAAATGAAGGTTTTTTTTTTTATTCTTGTTTTCCTTAGCATTAGTGGAAGGCTTACCAAGGGTGGAGACTGATAGCGATAAAGAGATTAAGAAATGTCTTTAATTCACAGACAGCTCTGTACTTGCAGTTGCTTAACCCTAGTGATGAGCAAGAGTTATGCCTTTCTCACTTCTTATGTGGATAAAGAAATTACTCATTGATTTGCCAGTTTCTACTTCAAAGATATTTTAGTTCAGGACAATAAGATATATTGGTGAGGAGGGAAGAAGAGGAGACATGCCTCTTACAGAATCAATAATCCTTGCTTCTAGCAGACTGGAGAGAAACATCTCTGCAGTCAGACCATAGCTATCTTTGAAATGATGAAAAGACATCAAACAGTTCCTGAATGCTTGTAGTGGCTGAGCACTGTGCTAGACATTTTACATATGCTATACCATTCTCACAGTATTTTTTCTGAAGTAGATAACACTATCTTCCAATAACTAAAGCTGAAATAATTTAAGTGATTTGATTAGCGTCATCCTGTTAGTGAATTTCAAGCCTTGAATTTGAACACAAGTCTACTCATTCTGATTTCTACTGTTTGTTATGTACATGAGGGAGCACAAAAGGAAGAGAGATCCAAACATAAGAGAATATGCCAGGCCTCAGTGATATTCAAATGTTTTCATAGAATCATACTAATGCTTTTAAACATATTAACCAACTGTACTTTCTGAGTTATTTTCAAAAGATGCAGAATAAAGTGTTTTGATCAAATATTACATATCTCACATCATCAACAAATATCTGCAGACTCCCTACTATATTCTTGATAGCTCAATCAGAGTTTTGATATAATTAAAGAAAAAAATCTCAGTTACTACCCACACAAACTTGCCTAAACTCTGCTTTTATTGCTAATGTAATAAACCTATCCCTGTGAAAGTTTCAAGGAAGATGGATCAATTCTCTAGGAACTTTCCTACATTAATTCAGAAATGCTTCTACTATGGTCCAATTCCTGATTATTTCCAGCCTTCTGGCTGTTGGATTGCTCCTGCCTTTGGTACCCTAAGGTATGCCTCTTACTGTTCCCTAAATGACTTTGGCTTACACTTCAATGTCTGGCTATCTGTACATTACATTCATCTCAAATAGAAATTCCACCATCCTAGTTTTGGTTCATTTGGAAATAACAAATCTCATCCAATGTGGTGAAGCATGTTGAAGTTTGCTTCATACATTTGCTTAAGAGGGCTTTAGTTTTATCTACCCTTGATACTAATAAGACAGTCCTTTGATCCTGGAATGATTGCTTTAATGGGAAGGGAGGTGGGAAGAAGGGATCTCTCTTCTGTCAGGCTATTCTTTGGATCAAATGCAAAGGAAAAATTCTATAGCACCTAAGCTGAGGCAAGAAAAGTCTTCAGGAGGAAGCCACAGTAGAGAGTGAAATGCAAAAAGATTGCTTTTCATTTGAAGAGCCAGGGTACTGTGAAATGGAATTGTATGTCCAAAAAAGCTTTCCAAAACTGAAAGAACAAGTTTTGTCGATTTCATCTCCTTTCCTTGAGCTGACTCTCACTCTTAAACCCTCAGGGACCTAGGTAACCAAAGGCCTTAGGCAAATTGTGCTCACATTAAAGATTGGGGAAAATTAAACTAATTAGGTAAATTTTACAATGTTGCGTTTTTACACTAAATTGTTGCCTACTTGAAGGGACTGGCTTCTTGTCACCCTAGAATTAGATATTAGGAATCAGGGTGGAGTGAGTTTATGGAAAAAAAAAACAGTGATTATGACATTTATTCATTCATTTCACTAGTCAATACATTCTTATAGAGTCACTCCTGTCGAGAGCCGCAACTCCTAACAGAAGGCAAAGTAAGGGAAAATGGGAAAAACACTGGCTTAGGAGCAAGGCCCCAGCTAAAGCGGCCATGCCGGAGGCAAAGCCCCAAGGATCCCATTGATGGGCCCCTTTGATCTTTGGGAGAGTGTGCATAAGACAGAAAGTACCACTGATAAGCGAGGATGATGTATTGGTGAAACTGAAGCTTGAGACATGAGTAAGGAACACAGCAAAAGCACAGCCATTAGAGACGCTAGAGAATGTTTAGTTACCTTCGTCCCCATAAAAAGCAAAACCATTGTGTTTAAGGAAAATAAGGAACTTTCCCATTCTTTATTTTTAATAGTTAACAGACCTTATAATAAATTAACACCTTAGACGGGTAAGATGGAGGATGAAGTTTGTGAGACCTGAGACAGGTCAATCCTGAGGGCAGCTGCTTTTAAACATAATTTAAGAAAGTATAGACATAGTATATATAAGTTTATAAGAGTAAAATGATCTAGTAGTATAAGTATAATAATATAGGAAAGAATAGTTAAGTAGATAAAAATAGAATGATGATTAAAGATAATTAGATAAAAAATAATTAGATAGAAAACAAATATAGGATATAAGAGTAGTCAAGTATAATTCACATAAAGGTTGTTAAGCATTATTAGATTATGATTCATATAAGTAAAATAAGAATAAAGATAGATACATAATAGGAAAGTTTATAGGAAATAATTAAGAAATAATAAAGTTAGTTATAAGAAACAATAAAATTAGTTGTAGATGTAAACACCAATATATTGCTGCTAAGTTACATGTAAGAATTGTTAGAAATATGATATAAAAGGGGTAAGGGTTAAAAGGTTACAGTTAATTATTTTTAGCAGAAATTGTTTTGTTCCTGTCTGTTGATTTTAACATAATGGAAACCAAAAAAAAAATAGGGAGGAACAAATAAATCATTGTAGAACGTTTGATTGTAAAAGAAAACATAAATAATTTTTTGTGGGTATATGTGTGAGGGGGTTAAGGGTTGAAAATGCCTTATATAAACATGTGAAAATTGAATAAACTTTTGAAGTGTCCCGAACTCGACCCAGGAAGTTGACTTGTGTCTTCTTCCTTCGCTGCGTCTGATTCTCTCACCTCAGGCCCTAACCCTTGTGTTGGAACCGGACTCTAACACACTCCAGTCCACTCCACTATGTACCAGAAATGCAGAGGTGAGCCATACTGAAATGGTCCCTGTTCTTATTACGTTCAAGTTTCTGGGGGAGAAGACAATAGTGAAATAACCATAAACTGTGATAAGTGATACGAAAAAGTTGGATGGTGCAATGAGAGCATAAAATAGGGGGAACAATCTAAGTTAAGGAGGTCTAGAAATGTTTTCCTGAGGAAGTGATATTTGAACCTCAGAAAAGAAGCAGGAAAAGGAAGGTATTGGGCAGGATGTGGGGTCAATGTTCTAGGCAGAGAAGACAGCTTATGTGTAGATATTAAGATAGAACACGAAGAGAGACGACATGATAAATGGAGGTAGAGGACACAATATGAAGGGCAGTATAGGCCACACAAAAACCTTTGATCTTTATCCTGAGAATAATGGGGAATCTCTGGAGTCTATTAAGCAAATAGAAAGTGACACAAGAAAAGTTGATGAAACAATGAAACACAGATCCTTTTTGGACTTCTAATAAACATACAGATACCTCACAGGTATAATGACTTGATATACTCCAGGGTTACTTGAGAGAAGCACATTTTTTAAAGTCCAAAGCAATGGGCATATTTAAAATAAATAAATTATTTGAGCACCTTTGAGATAGTACATGATTCGCTGAATCCAAAAAAGCGTAGTTGGCAGTGGGGAAGTGTGTGATTGATAGTCTCATTATATTTTCTAGTGAAGCCCATTGAATTTAGATGAAATGAAGTAGGATATAAGTGGTAGAACAATTCTTAGGAAGAATAAACTCAACAAAATTGAAATATAATGAGTTCAGTGAATTGTCTCATATGTCATGTAAACATCACATTTATCTAAACCAACGATCATGGATGGTATAGGTTCCATTCTTGGTTACTATATTATAAAATCAAAAACTAGCATATGCCATTGGAATATTTTTAAATTTCAGACTGAAACAGTGGAGATAGGAAACATCATTTGTCGGCTAGTTTATCTAGTCATAAAGTGGGCAATGTAGCATAACAGTCAATATGGAAATTCTAGAGCAAATAGCCTAAATTTGAATTATGGTTCTCTGGCTTTGTGACCTTTTAGCTTTGCTTCTTTCCTCTATGCATCAATTTTCTCCCTTGTAAAATAGTATTTACCTCATAAGGTTGCTGTGAAGATTAAATTAATGAACACATATAAAACATTTAGAGAAATGCTTGGCACATAGTACACACTAAATAATTGTAATTATTATTGTTATTTTAACTTATTATGATATAGTCTAAGATTAATCCAAAACATGAAATAACTGGATTACTGAATTGTGTGACCTTTTTATCATTTAGAAAGGCTTTGTGTATGTGAGCTGTGCCTACTATTTAATATAACATAAAGATATTCAAAAGCAGTAAAATATTTTTCTCATTTTGTTGTCAGTATCATCATTATGACCTTATAAAATACATTTATGTCAACAGTTTTAAAAAGGTTGATATTTTCCCGTTTGCCACAATAAATTGAATTTTTCAATTATTTGGTATCATTTTAGAAGACTGTGGTGTTGATTTTCTTTTTTAATTTTGCTATGCCTTTGAAAACAAAAGGGCCTGAATGCATAATATATTTTGGTTATGCTTAGCTGGACAAACTGCCTGAATGAATTCATAAATATTAACATTCATATTCAGTAGGTTTTTCTTTTACTTAAACAGAGAAAGTATGATTTTGTTACAATTAACTGCAAATGAGAATCACTTGATGTTTATTTCAGAGACTAAACATTTTAATATTGAGAGCAGAAGTGGGAGTGAATTTGACATGAGGGAATAATATCAATAAAATCAGCAAAGAATGACCAAATGAAGAGTCAGAAATTATACTTTGCTAAAGAGGGAACATGCTGCTGCTGAAAATCAGTCTGGTCAATTGAAAGCATACCAGCCATTGATTATTTCTCTAATACCTTTTGATTAACTGCCATACAAAAATGAACTTTATTAATTTCAGCCTAGAGGAACAGATTAGCCCTGCCATTAATGTCCTATTATGCATGTGTTTTACTAGCCCTTGAGGGGTTTTAATCCAACATGTGAGCCAGCTGTTCCTTGTCATGAAAACTAAAAGTACTAGAAGCAGACCACCTAATCTTGAATTCTTTGGCTTAATTTAGAATGGATTATAGAGTTTCAGATTTCTACTCCACATGTGGTCAAACGTATACAAACATTCTCAGAAATATTGCTATAATTAACGGTCACATGTAATATTCCTTGATTTTGGAGAAACTGATTACTCAGTCTGTACCTTTGAACTTTTAGCTCTATGCAATTAATGTGATTTGAAATGACTGTTTTCTATTTTACTTAGATATATAATCACTTATATTCATAACTAATCAATTGCCTCCTTGGCAGTGCAGCTATGCTCATGGATCATATATGTGCTTTGTTGCAGTCAGTATCATTACTGAACATTAAGAAATGAAATACATTCTCAACAGTGATTTGGCAGGATGAGATTCAGGTGGTAAAAAGTATTCAGGGAGGATTGAAGGGGTTTGCTGCTAGTACTAGCAGTGGATATGAGGCAGACTAAAAATACAGGTTCCATTAAAAGATTAAAAGAGCAAAGATTACTTGACATTATAGAGCATTATCTTTTCTTTCTGTCTATCATTATTCTGATAATAATAATGATAGTTGAAATTTGTAGGTATTCTTATTTCAGAAATGTTTTGACTTTCCTTTATATAGATTTATTGAACATTATTCACATATCACACAATTTACCCTTTTAAGCATACAGTTCAATATTTTGCAATATATGTACAGAGTTTCAACCATCCTTACTGTTTACTTCCAATACAATTTCATCATCCTCAAAACAAACCTTATACCTCCCAATTCCTCCTGCCATTCCTTGACAATTACAAATTTATTTTGTTTCTCATCATTTCCCTATTCTGGACATTTTATGTAAATGAAATCATGCTATGTGTGGCCTTTTGTGACTGGCTTCTTTCATGTAGCATAATTTTTTCAGAGTTGAACTAGTTTGCATTCCCACCAACAGTGTAGAAGCAGTCCCTTTTATTCGCACCCTTGCCAGCATCTGTTGTTTTGTATTTTATTAATGATAGCCATTTTTACTGGAGTTAGGTGGTATCTCAATGTGGTTTTGATTTGCATTTCTCTGATGATTAGAGATGCTGAACTTTTTACATGTGTCTGTTGGCTTCTCATATGTCTTCTTTTGAGAAGTGTCTATTCATGTCTGTTGCCCACTTTTTAATAGCACTGTTTGGGTTTCTCCTTTCGGTATGTCTGAGTTACTTGTAGACCCTGGATATTAGGCCTTTGTGAGATATATGGTTGGCCAATATTTTTTTCCCATTCCATGGGCTGTCTTCCTGTTCCCTTGATGGTTTCTTATTTATTTATTTATTTAAAAGATGTGGGGTACAATTCAGGGTTAGGTATACAAACATTGATTAAGCAGCTACCCTTGTAGATGAGGTGTGCATCTCCCTCCCCTAGCAGTTTCTCTTAACTGCCAATGCCACCCTCCCTCCCCTGACAGTTTCCCACTACTGCCAATCCCTTTCTTATTGCATTCTAATTGTTCAAGGTCCACTTATGAGTGAGAATATATGGTACTCTATTCTTTATTTCTGTGATAGATCATTGAGTATGATCGATTCTAAATCCATCCAAGTTGCTGCGAAGTTCATATATTTGTCCTTCTTGATGACTGCATAATATTCCATTGTTTATACGTACCAATTTTTTTAATCCGGTCCTGCTTCGATGGACAGCATGATTGGTTCCATGTGTTTGCTATTGTGAATAAAGCTGCAACAAACATACGTGTGCAGGTATCATTTTTGTAGAATGATTTGAGTTCTTCTGTGTATATTCCCAATGGGGGAATTGCTGAGTCATATGAAAGGTCAATTTTTGGTTCTTTCAGAAATCGCCACACTGTCTTCCAAAAAGTTTGCACTAGTTTGCATTCTCACCAGCAGTGCAGAAGCATTCCTTTTTCTCCACATTCTCACCAGCACCAGTTTTGTTTGTGTTATTAATGACAGTCATTCTTACTGGGGTTGGGTGGTATCACAATGTGATTTTGATTTGCATTTTTCTGATGCTTGATTTTTTGATTTGCATTTTTCTGGAGTCTTTTGTTTTGCAGAAGCTTTTCCATTTAATGAGGTCCCACTTGTCTATTTTATCTCTTATGACACGGGCTTTTGGGGGTTTTTGATCAGTAATTGGTTGCCTATTCTGATTTCCATTGGAGTATCCCTGCTTTTTCTAAGAGTCTTAAAGTTTGGGGTTTTATGTTTAGGTCTTTTATCCATTTGGAGTTGGTTTTTGTGTATGGTGATAGGTAGTGCAATGATTTTCAATGTACTTGGATGTTCTACAGAATAATTAAAATACAAAGTTATTATAATAAATGCAAATAATCTGAATAAGAGCAAAGACCATTTACTGAATGCCTACATATGTCAGCAAGTGTTTCTGGAGCTATATATACTGCATATAGTTCTCCTGTGCATTTTTACTTTCTGTAGTTTCAGTTACCAGTGGTTACCTGTGGTTCCAAAACAGGTGAGTACAGTATAATAAGATATTTTGAGAGTGACCACATTCACATAAACTTTGTTATAGTATATTTTTATTATTGCCCTATTTTATTATTAGATATTGTTAATCTCTTACTGTGCCTTAATCTGTAAATTAAACTTTATCGTAAGCATTTCCTTTTATGTATAGGGACAAAAAATTTATTATGTAAGGTTTTCTGTGGTTTCAGGCATCCACTGGGAGTCTCGGAACATATCTCTTATGGAATATATATATATATTTATTTAATTTTTTTAGACCAGTGCACTATTTTGAAATAAATATATTATTGTTACATTTTCTGTACAATTTCAAACTTCTAAGTGTTACTGCAAAACTTCACACAGGAACTGTGAAATGGAATTTGAGACCAAATTTAGATGTACTCACATTATAAAATGAGGTTTGTTTGCCTATCATTATTCTTTGGCTTATCTGTTCATCTCCGAATATCAAAAGTGAAGGTGTTTAAATTCTTTCACCTTCTATACGAAATAAATTATTATACAGAATCAAAAAGCAGCTTGTGATTCCCTAAATAGGTGGAATTTATTTATAAAGAAAGGTTATCAGGCTGAAGTGAGTGGATTGCCTGAGCCCGCGGGTTTGAGACCCGCCTGGTCAGGCGAGACCTCATCTCTACAATAAATCAAAAATTAGCCGGGCGTGGTAACACACGCCTGTAGTTCCAGCTACTTGGAAGGCTGAGGTGGAAGGATCGTTAGAGCCCAGCAGGTCGAGGCTGCGGTGGCCGGAAGCGGCCACTGCACTCCAGTCTGGGCGACAGAGTGAGACTCCAATTCAAAATAAATAAATAAATAAAAATTAAAAAAATAGGTTATCAAAATGCTTTATGACAATTCTTTAGTTTTGCTGGATTTATCAGTTTGAAATTAGAATGTGTCAGAATAAGTGTACTTTTTTATTTTTTTATCCTTCTGATAGGTGTAAAATTTCATCAATATAGGACTGCCTGAGGCAGAGGTGATGTAAAACCTGCCAGTCATTTTAGTGTAAATCACATTTTTGTTTCCATAGCCCTGTTGGTTTGGTTACACATGCTTTTCAAATGTGCAAAGAATAAAACTCTACAAA